>JAANBB010000387.1:0-38915 GCA_014621425.1 Cylindrodendrum hubeiense
AACGGGACACCCAAGGATGAGCGGAAGAAGGATATTGAAAGGGAGGATGGGGAGAGAGAGAGGAAGAAGAAGAAAAGATGAGATGGAGGATAGAGGGAAGGGAAAAAACAATAATACTGACTAGAAGAGCCAGGTTAGGGAGGGAAGGTACTCGCAAGGGACAGGCACGGTAGGTTGGGACCTTGGGTTGGGTTGGCCGGATACCTCAAATAATAAGGTGCGATGTAATGTCGAGTAAATGTACGACGGGGCTGCAATGAAAGAGGAGGCCGACGTTTTGAAACGCGACAGGCGAGACAAGGTCTTTGGGTGGGAAATCACGGACAGCAACCTTATTCAGGCAACTTGATGGCGGGCTTCTCAAGACGGCGAGTTGGGAAACATCGAACAAGAGATGTTGGCGTCGAGCAGTACAGTCAGTCGTCTGGCCGGTGTCGGTTGGGAGATATGAAGAAATGAGACGGAGACAAGTCACTGCGAGGGGTTCGCCGCCGTCCGTCCATGCGTTTATGATTATGACGAGGTAGTTAGCATGTCGACGAGACATCTCGGACGGGAGAGCCACGACAGCCGCCACACCAGAGAGGCAAATAATTCACGACTGAATCGTCCATCAACTGTTTGCACGATCGCCACCCGTTGGTCTTGTGCCGTCTCGGGCCCGTCTTGGGATTGACGGATTGACAGCCGGGAAATGGGATTAATTGGATGTCCTCTCTCCTCCCCCCTGCCTGCCAGCCAAGCCGGCTTCAATCTACATCAGTGATTGTCATCCGTTCCGGCGACTAGTTGCTCTCTGTCCGGGCAACAAGGTCTTTGTCCTTTTGATGGCGTCGAGTCGCCGAATCCTCATCTCGTATCTCGGGACATGGAGACGGCAGAATCTCCATGCTCTCCATGCTCTCCATGCTCTCCTCCATGTTCCCTTGTCTCGCTAATATCAGTCGCCCGACAGTCAGTCGCGTCTCGGAGAATAACACCAGTATCAGGAAACATGCGCTGCGGATAACTGGTATTAGTTGGAACACTCGCCCAAACACGCAGACGCGCATCACCAGGGAAGGTCCCGGCATCGACGTGCAGGTAAATGCAGGCAGGGGACGTTGGACATGGGACATGCTCGAGAGATTGCAGCTAGCAAGGCCGTAGCCGTCCCGGGAGGTTCCGTCTACCTCCAACTACACATGTGTGCATCTACTACGTAGTACTTAGCCGTAGTATGCAGTACTTCGTATGTATGTAATTACTAACCGATACCCCGGACGATGACTAGGGGGCCTCACATGGCCGCAGCTCGACGTGATTTCGAGAATCTTTTTTTTGGGGCGGGGGGAAGCAAGGGGGCACAGCTCCGTCCGGATGAGAGCGACAGCGACATGAAAGAACGCAGTTGCCAGGGGCCAGGGTGGCGGATGGAAAATCGTATTTGGTCTTCATCACGGGCCCTGTCCTGGCCTGGCGGGGTCGGTTCCTGAGCCATTGGAAGATCCAGAGGCGTCATGGGGTCCGCGGGCAGAAGCAGAGTTGCCCGGCACGTCTCAATTAGACAGTGGACAGCGGACAGCGGACAGCGGGCAGTTGACAGTGGACAGTGGACAGTGAGCGACTGGACAGTGGGCGAGTGAGTGGATGTCGCGATATGCACAGCCAAACGGGTGTCGGTACGCAGTCAAGACATGTGCCGGGTGCTCGGCCACTGTGCGTGCACACGCATAAATAAGGGTGGCAGCTGCTTGGCTCCAGCAAACCCCCAATACGTAGATGAACAGACAATGCATAACGCGCATCTGTCGGAGATACGTAACAAGTGAGGGTATTTGGAAGAAAGAAGACCAAGCAGCTTGGGGGGTTGGCCACGTCATGTCTCGCAGAACGCATGCATCATCTAACGCATCTTGAGATGAAGAACAAAGTTGAGTCGGCAGAGCGTGCACCATGAACAGACGGGCGCATCGATCACCTGCAACCCCCGAATCTTTAGCGGCAGGGCTGCCGAGGCGATATATCTGATTCGTATTATACCTGCCAAAGTCGCGAATGCCGCCTGGGTTGCTCGGACGGCAGACTGGCTGGATGAACGGGCTTACTAGGTGCAGCACGCACATACAACCTACCTTACCTACCTTTGTACTGCGTGGGAGTGTGTCGATCCCGCAGTGAGCGCACATTGGCTTCCCATCCATCAGCTCTGGGCGTGGCTTGCTGCAGCGCCATGCACACGAACCCCCGTGGGTCCCCAGTTCCCAGTTCCCAGTCCCCAGTCCCCAGTCCCCAGCCAACGGCCTGAGGAATTCCAGCTGTGCCTGGCTCGGATCCGGGGGGCAGGTTTGAGGCTGATGGCGACGCGGATGGTTGACTGAGACTTGACGGACGAGGCGAGCAGCGCGCGCAGTGGGCGAACTGGAACCACCAGCACGGTAACCCCGAAGAATAGCGGGCCGGCTAGGGGAACCGGGGCAGTCTGGCTCGATGTAGGGGAGCAAGTCTCAGCACCTGGATGTCAAACACCAAGTATTGGCCATGGCTGCCGGCAATTGATGGCAGTCCATGGCAACGAGAGGGGACAGAGACAGAGGGGCCCGCCGGTCCCAGTCTTAGCCTCATGGCTGCACCAGGTATCAGCCATGAACGATGTGTCCTACGTATTTAGTAGGGGGGATCCGAGGGACGGGAGAGGGAAGCGGACGGGAATTCCAATCAATCTGGAGGAAATTAGAGAGCAACCCGCAGGTCTGGAATCGCGGAGCCAGAGGTTGCCCTGGGATATGACACCGACGACGCCGCAGCAGCAGCAGAGAGCACGCCTCGTCCATTGTCACGAACGCCATGGCCATAATAAAGGCGCCCGTCCATTGTCTCCCTGTCTGGTGCAGTCCGCCCGATTGCTGTCATCCCCCCTTCTTTCGTTCTTCAACCATCAACTAGATCCGGCTGACTACTGTCAGACTAAACTAGATCCTTCTGTCCTTCCTTTCCCTCCACTCCTGGCTGTCAGCTCCACACACGGGCTGCCTAGCTGGCCTTTTGCCTCATCTCTGTTTCTTCTTCTGTTTTAGTGAGCAAGCGAACGCTGCACATCGCCATCCATCATCCATCCATCCATCTGCCCCTTTTTCTTCACGTCTCTTGCTTCTACATAGTACATGGCATTCGCTTTCTTTCTTTTTTCTGCTCCGGCACGCATCGGCAACAGCCCCATAAACACCCACTGACGCCCACTGACACCCACCAACGCCCTACGGGATACCATCGTTCCTTTTGCCACCACGTTCAAACCATCTGGCACTAATATCACGTTAAACTTCAACTGGGTAAATTGTCGTGCCGGGGCCTCACGCGTTTCCTCCCCCCCCGCCGTCGGCCTGAAGAAGGACGCGCCGACGCAATTTCCTACGGGGCCCTTGTCGGCCTGTCCCGCCAACCAATCCGCCAGTCCGCCAGTCCACCAATCCGCCAACTAACCCGCCGGCCGGCCTAAACCAAACCGTCGCCCCATCACCAAACCCCTGGAATTAATCCCGACTACCCCTTCGATCGCCCTTCCGCCTCGCACTTCCAAGCCCACCGTTCCCTGGATCGAACTTCGCTGCCGCTGTTCCTTGCTACCCGCTCTCACTCTCGCCCTCGCCCTCGCCCTCAATCGCAAACGCTGTCGCTGCTGCGCAGCTTGATCACCCGTCGAATTCACTTGATCGCCATCTTCAGGCGTGTAAGTGCCGTGTCCCGCAACTGGCGACGACGCCTCGCCACTCCTCCGCCGCAAGATCCGCGCCGTCGTGAACCGCACCGCACCGCACCGCCGAGGGGTCATACGCCAGCAAACCCGCCGTCCAGGCAACGCTCTGAAGAGACCAAGATATGACCGATTCGATCATGGCTACTCCCAACGATCCGCCGTCCTTTCGGTGTGACTCGCCCCCTCCGGACACCCTCCCTACTCCCGCCATCGGGGCCTGTCCTGAGCTGTCACGCTGTCTCTCGACCACCTCGTCTTGGTCTCACGGCTCGAGCAGTGATGCTACCTCTCGAGACTCCCTAGGCAGCGAGGCCCCCCCCTTCCGCCACTCCTCTGCCGGGTTCCCCTCTCGTCGTTCCGATATCCCGCCCAACCCCCGCCACTCCAGCTACAGCCTTGATGGCAGAACCCGCCGCCGTGGATACATGCGACCTCAGGGCACCGACTTCGCTGCCAGTGCCCGGTCGCGTGAGAGTGTCATGAGCCTTGGAAGCATCGCACATCTCCAGTACTACTTTGCTAGGACCGGCTTGCTCGACGGCAAGGGTGGACAGTTGGCTCGTAAGAAGAGGCAGCTGAGGGGCGCCTTGGATCTCTCTTCCCTGGACACCTCCGGTGCGACTCCGAAGATCGTCGGGTCCGACTATGACTCCACCTATGCCTCCACGGGGAGTAGCCCTGACTTTGGTGCACAGGGATTTGGGGTCGGAGGTATTGTGGAATCTCCGGTTGATGAGATGAACAATTATTACGATAGCTTCCCGGAGACTGATTCCAGTATGCTCCCTCCTACTGTGAGCACATACCACCACAGGGAACAGCCAATCGTTAAGCCGCCATCTATTCTGGAACTCAAGGAGGAACTTGAACAAAGCCTGCACGAGGCATCTGGGGCGTTGGCTGAAGCCAAGCAGCGGAAGCAGGGTACCTATCAAGCACCCCCAGAGACTCCTCGATACCCCAACATGCCCGAGGCAAACACCCAAGGATGGTATGAACTCCAGGGTATGAATATCCTCGATGTTGTCACCCTGGCCATCCGGGCTGCCAAGATCTACTACACGGCACATGAGCTACCTGACCGCCTGGATTCGATAAAACCCGAGAAGCAGATCCGAGCTGATCTTCTGGCCGTCATGGAGGTGCTGAAGCAGATGGCTACCCGGAATTTCAAAGACGGTATGAAGGATGACGAGATCAAGACCATGGACTCCTGGATTGAGAGCGTGTTTGGCATCTTGAAACAGGAGCAGGAGATTGAGGACGCGGAGCGAGAAGAGAGGGCGACCTGGAAATGGCTTAACGGCGACTGGACTGGCCGGGAGCTGGAGCGTGAACGGGAATTCCTCATGTCGATGAACCGGGACGCCGAGCCGCTCCCTGAGTGGACACCGGTTTCTGAGGGGGCTGACATCCCAACACCGTTTCTCCAGAGCTTCCAGAACGGCCTGCGTCTGGTGAAGCTTCACAACGCAGTTGTCAAGAAGTCGAGACGGCATTTCGGTACCATCCCGACTTTCCACACCGACACCCAGAAACCCTACCGGTGCGCCGACAATCTGCGCTACTGGGCCAAGGCGGCGGAGCTGCGATTTGAGGTTCTGCTTACAGTTGATGCTCTTGGCATCGTCTACAACAGTGGCCCCCAGGCTTGGATCGACTTCGAGGCTGCCATCCTCAAATGGTCTCGCCACGTGCGCGAGGAGATTACCAGAGAGCTGGGCAAGTGAAGACGGCCATGGCCCCTCTTGTGAGGAGACCGGCTTCTCTGTCCAGGATTCTCTCCTCGCCTTGATGACTGACGTTCGGATACCCGGAGTTTTCTGTTTTTGGAGGAAATGGATTGACTTACAGATTGAATGAGGAAACCGCCCGGCCTTTTTATAAAGCACTTACAACATTTTATCACCACTAGTTGGGAACATGAGGGCACGTGGCCTTGGCCCCCTGATCTATCTACATTCTAGCATATACCCTTAGCATCGGCCTAGGCGCAGACGAGTTTGGTTCGACTGATGCAGTCTGAATACACACACCGACTCTCCTTGAATATTATTTGTTACGTATAGAATAAATCTTTTATGAATGCTTGTTGCTTTCGTCGAGTGCTATGACATAGTTATCTGGGCTTGGAATGTATGTGCCCGCCCAAGTGGATGGATGCGTGGGAGCTAATTTGGAATGACCTGCGGATAAAGTCTAAGACAATGAAAACCACCTAAAATAGAAAGTCTCAATTAGGCTCCGCGCAAAGATGCAAAAAGAATCGAGAACCTCAAAAAGACATGATCAATTAATTACTTCGGAGGCAAAAAATTCAAATTTCCCCGAGACCTGGCTCGAACAGGTGACCTTTCGGTAACGAAGGTGGCAGTTACAGCCGAACGCTCTTCCAGCTGAGCTACTCGGGGAGTGGTTCTTGATGACGTCGAGGCTCAATAATGCATACTATAGACCTAAGCTGAAATGTGAGACATATTGACCTACCTGCCATCTCTAGTTACTGTTGTTAACGCAACATAGACTCTAGTAATTATATAAGTTAGATAACGAAAGGGTAAGCTGCTATTATTCTTAATAAATGAAGTGCTTTAGAAAAACAACAAACCCATCAGAAAGGGACACAGTCACCGCAAACATCCAGTTACCTCAAGAAGAAAAGAAGGAGAAAGTCACAGTTTCATTCACAGCGGGAGAGGCAAAGAAGGGTCCACCACAAAATACCAAATTGTATTATACTCGTTTTTTATCAAAGCTTAGCTATATATCCGTGCTCGCAATTACCTTACCATAAACAAAGGAGAAGCTATCTAATGGGGATGAGATGAATATGTTGGTTATTCAATATCCACCTTTTGGATCTCGGTCCATTCCTTCTCGACCTTGGGCACGGTGATGACAAGTACGCCGTCTTCCATCTTGGCCATGATGCCAAGGCCATCAACCTCGTCGCGCTGATCAGCGCCGGGAGGCGGGAGCGTCACATTACGCTCGAACATGCCCACCTTCCTCTCACTGGAGGTTAAGGTGGCGAGGAACTCCTCGTCACCAGGGCGGTGGACTACACCGGCAATGTTGAGGACGTTGCGGTCAGCGTCCCAGTTGACGCCAATATCCTCCTTCTTGGCCCCGGGAAGGGCAACGTGGAGGATGAAGGCTTGCTCAGTGTCGAAGATGTCGACAGGGGGGGTAAAGGAGTTGTCGGTCTCGTTACCATTGCCAGACTGCGCCTCCTGGAAGCGCTGGGCTTGCTCACGGATGCTCTGGAACAGGGGGTGGTTGGCCCAGCCGCGCATGAAGCCACCAAAATCAAAGGGGGAGCCGTGGCCAGAGTAGGGGGGAGGATGGTGAGAACCGGGGAAGTGGCCAGGGCCGCGGTGAGGGCCGGGGCCGCCTCCGGAGAAAAAGGCACCGAAGCCACCGCGACCTCCGCGACCTCCGCGACCGCCGCGGCCACAACGACCGCCTCGGCGACCACCACGGCCTCGGAAGTGCGGGCGGGAAGGAGGAGCCTGGTCGTCTTCGGGGGCGACCTCAGCAGGGTCAGGGGCATCAACGGGCATGGTATCAGAAGAATCACGCTTTTCCTGGTCGACATCGCGTTCGGTATCGGAGGCTGAGTTCCAGCCATCCTCGCCGCTAGGCTCACCTTCGTTCATGCCGCCGCGATGGTGATGGCCATGGCGGCCTCGGCGGCCATGATGCTCCCAGTGGTTGGGCATCGGCCCGTGGAACCAAGGGCCCCATTCAGCGCCGGGGCCGTGGTGTGGGGGAGGAGGATGAGCTCCATGAGGGCCGGGAGGAGGAGGATGGGCGCCATGATGGCCCGGTCCGCCAAAGGGGAAGCCGGCGCCAAAGTGAGGGAAGGGAGGAGGAGCACTGTAATCAACGCCGCGGCCAGGGCCCTGGTTGGGATCCAGCGACTGGATGAAGTCCCAGAAGGGCATAGAATAAGGTTGCTGATGCGGATTCATGATGAAGCACTTGCTCTTATTGCAGTAGTAGTGTTGGGGGTTGGTAGTGGGTTGTAAGTGGTTGTAAGGACGAGTGAGTCTCGTAAGGTCTTTATCTGTGAGAGATGAAGAGGAGATGGAGATGGAGATGGAGATGGAGATGGAGATGGGGAATCGAGACGGTAATGGAGATGGGAGCAGGCCTCTTATATACTTTCCCTGGACGTCGACATGATACTACGTAGTACATATCGAATGCTGGATATCCCCGAGGCCGAGGGAGGCAAACACACACACACGTAACAACTCTAGGCAGTAGGGCTGGGCTTGGGTCGCTTGGATCGCTTGGATCGCTTGGATTGCGCATTGAATCGAACCATCCAGAGCGCCGCCAAACCACTCGGAGACGGACTCTGAAGCGTGCGGGAGCCAAGCCGGAACCAAGAAATGCCCCAGAAGTGACCGGGTAGCCGCGTCGGGCTGGACAGTTGCCGCGCGTCCACCCTCCCAGATGCCAGATTCGGTGTCGTCGTGTTGAAGTGCCCCGGACATCGCTGGCTGATCGGTCCCGAGGGTGCCGAGAACAACCAATCAACAGGCGGGCAACTCTGGCTCGGCGACGAGAGGGGCGCCATCAAGAATCGCCACAGGGCAGCTCGGCCTCGGTCATCTCGATTCACCGGCGCCAAAGCAGCCTCGGTGTGTTGCATGCTGCGCTGTGTTCCGTCTGTCTCGCCAAGAATATGGGGGAAGCCCCATAGCTCCGGCTCCGTTGGGTGCGGCCTCCAGCACGCGGAGCCCTTGGGCGCTGAGTCACACTTCGCAGCCATCGCCACACTACATCGCCACACTATATCGCCAAAGCACCAAGCTCCGCGCGGCTTGCCATCGTCACCTCGGAGAAGCTCGTACCTCCGGCGACAGCAACCCAGCCCTGGAATGCCTGGGAAAATCCACCATGATCTAGACCAGTCGTCTAAGAAAGAAAAAAGAACTTGTATATTGGAGATCATTTGCCCGAACCTAGTTTGGAGACTGGGATGGAGTCATCCACGCCCACTTACACAGGTGCCAGGTCTACGTCACGTAATGTTTGCCTTGCACCAACAATACGCGTCGCATTACGAAAAACACTTGAGGAGGGCTGATTCGATAATGTGCACAAGATCTGCCTCATGCAGTCAATGGTGAAATGATGAAATGATTCTCCGACATGTGACAGCTACCAATCGAGATCAACCTGAGCGATCCCCGCACCCGCTACCAGTTATTGCCTCCCGAAGCCTCCAACCAAATGTGCTTCATTCAGCCAACAGCCACGCAAGACCCTCGATAGTATCCGAGGTGCGCTTCTTGGTCACAGTCAACTCGGGAAACATTGCCCAGAAACCATGGGGCAATCCCGCGTACACATCTAGTTTCGTGGGAATTCCAGCGTCCCGGTACACCTGTTCCAACACCAGCCCACAATCTCTCACGGGATCCAGCCCGCAAACCTGGAAGTATGTCTTGGGGATACCTCCATGATCAGGGAATGCAACGGGCCAAGCCAGTGGGCTTTTCTCGTCTGGTTGGTAGTTTGCTGCTGCGTTGTTAGCGTCTAGCGAGGACGGGCTCTCATTGAGTAGCTGATCATACCATGAACAAAATTGAGCGATTCAGTAGAGAACAAGGGCGCGTTGGCATTTTGCTCTTTGCTGAAGAAGTGTTTCCTATACTGTTCGGGAATTGTGGACTCATTGGCTCCAGATGGGATTGGGGCGAAGACGCCGGTTAAAGGTGGTGACATTTTGTCATCACGGCAAAGGTGAGATACAGCCAGAACTATATCGGCCCCTGAACTTTCACCGCCGATGAGAAATCCCTTCTTAGGATTGATACCCAGGTTCTCCACGTTTTCGGCCGTCTGCTACTCATCAACATCGCTGTGTCTCGACCTGCCGAGGAGTGAACCTACCCATTTGGTGGCATCGAAAGCATCATGTATGGCTTGTGGAAAGACATGCTCTGGTGCATGCCGGTAGTCAATGTTGACCGCGATGCCGCCCAAACTAGTGAAGTGGGCACAGAGATAAGCCTCTGTTTCTAGATCACCACACACGAAACCACCACCGTGGAAGACTACAAACCCGGGGCACCCATCGGCAGGGATGTCTCTGGGCTTGTACACTCGGGCATTGACTTCGAAGCCGTCTCGAAGAGGAATTTTCAACTCTTCTGTGAGATATGGAAGTGACTTTGGGTCAGGCTTAGGCCGCATCTCTCGCATGTAGGCTATCATATCGCGCATTGCGTGGATGTCGGTATCCATGGCCCATGAGCCCAGCATGGAACTCTCGGACTCGATAATCTTGGGTTCGCGTTAGTAAACCACCTATTCTCCCAGACATTGCACGCTCCCGCAATTTCTTTTTGTTTATATCTTGAGCAAAGCATACATAGATGGGAGTTCAGGGACTTGACCATTTTCCCGATTGGACATCACGGACATAGACCAAGAGTAAGAAGGACAATTGTCCCTGCCACCCGTATGTTCTGTCCGAGGTGTATAATCTAACCGAAGACATGATCTATACGCATGCATAGTGTGAGACTCACTGGCTTAAATTCGGGGTGCACCTCACTGAGGGCCCGGGTTTCTTCAATAGTGAGCATTTTCGAGCTGTTGCCTGATCGATGGTCTGGAGAGGTTAGTTTTAGATGTTCTCATTTGAGGGCTCCCATTAACGAAAAGCCAATTGAATACACGCACAGAGTGAATGAGAATAATATTCTGCATGAGTCGTCGGGAATACGACGGGAGGCTTCGGGCTTGAGAGAGAGTCAATCTTACTCCGTTCGTCTTGGCCCAATCATCACACACTCGCGGAAGTAGAAGGCGGACCAAGTAAACACTCCAACTGGCGAGCATAGACCTAATTCCCTAAATGGCTCAGCTGAATATGAAAGGCGGTAAATGACCGACAAGGTCATGTGACCAATTACCTCCCTGTCAGCTTGAAGCAGCCTCTTAGAGCTCATGTGTTGCCGATAGACCCATGAAGCACTCTAAATCCGGCGGAGCTAATGGATGTGGTGGCGGGGCCGTGGTATTGGCTGCTGGGATGCACTAATAAGTTCCTGATCTTCAAGACGAAGGCTAACTCTTGAACGCAACAGCACTTGAAGTAGTTGATTGATGTTTGTTCATAACGACTGGCAACCCGCTTACTCCCAAGAGTTGTAAAGTTGATGCGTCCTGAACACGCCCTCTGCTCAAATGACGTCAGTGAGTCAATTGATTGTTTCGCGAAGGAATCGCGACACCACGTGAGCGACGGCAAATGATTGGTCAGCGCCAGCTTAGAAATCTACCGGTAATCCGAATACTTGCTCATCGCCATTCAAAAAAAGATGACCTGCTGCTAAGCATTCTACCCGCGGAACTTCACGATGGGAGCATCACAATCTACACCCTCATCTCTACCAAAGCCACCTCCTAGCACCATGGACGCCCAATCTGCAACCCTTCGTACGTTCACCAGCTCCCAAGAAGACGTTCACAATGTGGATGCGTCCGCATCTTTAACCTGGCTAACCTGTTTGCCAGCTTCCGTCGCCGCCGCCGTGGCCTCCTCGACGACCACCGCGCAGACTTCCAAGCCCAAGGTGAGACGGACCGCACCCGATACCGAACCAATTCAATTCCGAATCTAACATACAGTTCCAGCCCTGCTGCGTGTGCAAGGAGGAGAAGTCGAAGCGCGACGAGTGCATGCTGTTCTCCAATGCCAAGGACCCTGCCGCCGATTGCCAGTCGCTGGTCTCCCAGTACAAGAGCTGCATGACGGGATACGGATTCCAGGTGTAAAAGCAGACGAGGCATCCGGTCATTGAGGCCGTGTACACTATAATGTAGACATGTGGGCAAGCAATTCATGGTATTCCTCTCCGGTTCGCAACCCAATCAACAGTGGCGTGATTACATTGGTGAGCCAAAAGTGACCGGGATCCCGGTGATATTTGGTGTTGTACTCTCGCTAGGAACTGCTTATTTGCGGAACGTCACAATTGATCCCGACATGAGTATAGTAGCATGGGACGACCTGCAAATGTCTTGTAGATGTCGATTTGATTCGATTTGAAGCACTGCGCTCCCGCGAAGACGAGGGATTCTCGGTCAAGCGCTGGCTGTCAAGCACAGCACCCCGTCTTGCTAAGACTGACAATCACCCCACAGGCCCCTCACATTTCAGTTATGTCGTCTTCTGATCCTTGTTCTTCCTCATATCTTCCTCCCGCCCAAAATAGCCCTTCATCATCATCTCTTCCAATTCTTGCGTAGTCACATTCATCTTAATAACCAAGTTCGCCATCCTGGCTTCAATATCCTTCCTGCGCTCAGTGGCCTCGATCATTGCCTTGACATGTGCTGCACAAGACTTTGACCTTCTTACCGTTAGTATTATCCATGGTCGTACCGAATTCAAGACATAAGAAAGGCTCACTCCTTGTTGCGCCGCTCTGTTTGGTACGCCAACACTCGGGAGCGCAAGTTGTCGAAGGCGTCGCTCGACTCTTGGAGGATAGCATTCGTGCGCTCATCCCGGTCTTTTTTCAGCTACCGGGGTGTCAGTAAACTTCTCTTTTCGGAAGGAAAAAAAGCGATGCCCTGTACCTGTATAATGCGCCGCTGGATTTGCATAGTAATCATACCAGGGTCAGAGTTATCGTTGGCGCTTGAGTAAACGGACTCTTCGTCGGCAGCCATGGTGTCAAGGGAAAATAAATAGAACGATGCGAAGCGAGGCCGAAGAAAAACGGTGTAATAATAACTCTTGACCTAAATCCCAGGACGTTATGGAAGTCTTAAGTAAGAACTCGGAATAAAGGCGCACGAGATCGAATACCTAAGCCCCCGGGTTGGTGTTGCAGCAGGAGCTGGGCAGCACCTGCCCCCCTCCTCCATTAACACCTGCAGCCAGCTGCTGACCAGCTGTCAATCAACATAAGTACCTACCTACCTACGTACCTAGGTACTTGAGTCAGTATTTAGGTTGGTACTTAGGCCTTCGTAATTCATTCCGTCACAACAGGCTTTTACATGCATCCAGGAACATTTCATGTAGCAGATTTGTGACCCATTTTGGTATTATCATACAGAATAAGGTAACCATCCTGCCGGGGATATCTCTCTATCTGGTCAATGCAATGTCGTCTATACGCAGAATCATCTTCACAGTCTCCGCCGCCAGTTCGATAGCGCTCGTGCTCACAAGCAGGGGCTGCAGCACGTTCTCCTTGGAGATGTTGGTGTTGACGCCTCCGGACTTGATGCTGACTCCAGCGTTCTTCTCGCCCATCTCGTGTCTGTGTCGGAGGTCTGTTACGACCTTGATGCTGTTCAGACCGGCGTTCTCAGCCAGGGTCGTGGGAATAACCTCCATGGCATCCGCAAACGCCTTCCAGCAGATGGCTTCGGTACCGGTCAAGCTGCGCGCTTGCTTGGAGAGCTGGGCAGCAATCTCGATCTCAGGGGCACCTCCACCAGCAATGAGCGCCTTCTTCTTGACCAGGCAGCGCACCACGCAGAGTGCGTCGTGCAAGCTGCGCTCAGCCTCCTCCAAGATCAGGGAGTTGGCACCACGGACGACCACGGAGATGGTCTTGCCAGCCGACTTGGTGCCAGTGACCTTGACCATACGCGACCCAGAGGAGTGCACCTCCTCCACAAGATCAGCAGATCCCAGCTTGTCCTCGGTGAAAGAGTCGATGTCGGCGATGGGCTTGCAACCAGTCGATTTGCAAATGAACTCGACCTCGTCGCGCTCGATCTCCTTAATGGTGAGGATGCCAAGCTTAGACAAAAAGTGTAGTGATAGGTCGTTGACGGCGTCGCGGAGAATGGACTTCTGGATGAAAAGAACGTTACACTTG
The DNA here is from genome assembly GCA_014621425.1 of Cylindrodendrum hubeiense. NCBI lineage: Eukaryota > Fungi > Ascomycota > Sordariomycetes > Hypocreales > Nectriaceae > Cylindrodendrum > Cylindrodendrum hubeiense. The sequence goes on from JAANBB010000387.1 coordinate 13,606, forward strand.
GCCTTCTTGATCTTCTTGGCCATGTTCAGGAGGTATAATCGCTCCTCCTTGACGATCTTGTCCATTTGTCGGTAGTCGTTGACCTGAATGGTGTTTTCCATCTGCGAGGTGTGAGTAGGGAATAGTCGAGTAGCGAGAGTAGAGAACACTTACATCAGGCTTAGGGGGGCTAAGCTGGAACTGGATCAAACCGATCCTCGCCTTCTCCATGCGAACAGGACCACCGGCGTTCTTCAACACGGGTTGGGTGAGGACCAGGCCATCAACCATCTCGCTGTCCTCGATGGTTCCTCCAACTCGCTTCACGATTCGGATGTTCTTGAGGTCGACGTTGTCAGCGGTCTTGATGTCGATGGTCTTGGTGACCGAGTTGACCGCCATGGGGCCGAGAAGGTTCGAGTACTGGGAAACGATCTTGGACGACAGTGAGGTGTTGGCAGCCTGGAGGAGCGATGCGGTATCGGTCAGGGAGATGGGCTGGGACATGTCGTGGAGGACATCGACGGCGGCGGCGGCAGCTCGCTGGAAGGACTCCGAGATGACTGAGGGGTGGATGCCCTTAGAAAGCAGGCGGTCGGCGGCACCAAGCAAGCTTCCACAGATGACAACGACCGAGGTGGTTCCGTCACCAGCTTCAACATCCTGAGCACCAGACAGGTTGACCAACATCTTGGCTGTGGGGTGCATCACGGACATGCTCTTCAGCATGGTGTTTCCATCGTTTGTGATAATCGTCTCCCCCTTTCCGCTTCGGATCATCTTGTCCATTCCTCGAGGACCGAGAGAGGTTCGGATCGCATCGGCGACGGCTAGGCGACTGTAAGTAATCATGGAGTGTTGCGAGGGACCAGATCCCCATACCTCGAGCGGCAACAATGTTGGACGAGCGAACCGCCATGGGCTTCTCCTTGTCCTAGAGCATCGTCAGCGGGGAAGCTCGAAAGCTTGGTGGGAGCTTGCCATACACGGAAAGTAGCATTACTGGAGCTGCCCGCTATGGGAGCTGCTGCTGCGGCCGGGGCAGACATGTTGTAAAAGTGGTGGCGGTCCCGGTAATCCTTGAAGACTGTTGTTGAGATCGCGGGGCTTTGTAGGAACACGACTTCACAGAATCCGGTAGCCTTGAGATGTCCCACCTCCTGCCCTACTCCGCGGGCGACAAATGCCACCCAGAATTTTTGGATCGGGGGTAGAGATCATCCAGTTCCGGTCTGTGCCTTGTACTAGCCCGAGAGGGGCTAGCGCCAAGCAGCCTCACGGCGGTGGGCCCGTGCTTCGAGCTCAAGGCAACTCAGATTACGGAATGCCTTCCACGGCCTTCATCATCCCCAAACACCAACGACCAACATCCACGACGACCATTCCCCCCCCTTCCAAACGGACTCATCAACTGCATCACCCACCACCAAGACAGAACCCGCTATCGCCTCAAATAAATAGAGAAGCCTCAGACCCGCGGAATCCACCATGGTCAGCCGCTCTGCCCTCCAAACAGCCTGGCTGTGTGCTAACGACCCCAGCCTTCCGCAACCGGTCAAGACTGGGAAAAGTACCAGAAGAAGTTCGCCGACGATGAGGTAGAGGAGAAGAAGATCACTCCTTTGACCGACGAGTACGAACGCATCACCTACAACGGGGAGGCCTAGGGTTCGCTAACCAGGGTACAGGGACATTCAAGTGCTCAAGACGTATGGCGCCGCGCCCTACGGAACAGCTCTCAAGAAGCTCGAGAAGCAGATCAAGGAGAAGCAACAAAGCGTGGATGAGAAGATCGGTGTCAAGGTGAGATGGCTCGACCCTCATCTGGCCACCAACGTCTAACAGCAATAGGAATCGGATACCGGACTCGCACCCCCACATCTATGGGATGTCGCCGCCGACCGTCAACGAATGTCCGAAGAGCAGCCTTTCCAGGTCGCACGATGCACGAAGATCATTGCCGATGAGAAGGGCGACGAGTCGAAGAGCAAGTACGTTATCAACGTGAAGCAAATCGCCAAGTTCGTTGTCCAGCTCGGCGACCGAGTCAGTCCCACAGATATCGAGGAGGGCATGCGAGTCGGCGTCGATCGCAACAAGTACCAGATCATGCTTCCCCTACCGCCCAAGATCGATGCGAGCGTCACAATGATGACTGTGGAGGAGAAGCCCGATGTTACATACGGCGATGTTGGTGGTTGCAAGGAGCAAGTCGAGAAGCTGCGCGAGGTCGTGGAGATGCCCTTGCTGTCCCCTGAGCGATTCGTCAACCTGGGTATCGACCCTCCCAAGGGTGCCCTTCTCTACGGCCCTCCAGGAACCGGAAAGACCCTGTGCGCCCGAGCGGTTGCCAACCGAACAGACGCCACCTTCATCCGAGTCATCGGCAGCGAGCTGGTCCAGAAGTACGTTGGTGAGGGTGCCAGGATGGTCCGAGAGCTGTTCGAGATGGCGCGGACGAAGAAGGCCTGCATCATCTTCTTTGATGAAATCGATGCCATCGGTGGTGCTCGATTCGATGACGGTGCTGGTGGAGACAACGAAGTCCAGCGAACCATGCTGGAGCTCATCACTCAGTTGGATGGTTTCGACGCCCGAGGAAACATCAAGGTCATGTTCGCCACTAACCGACCTTCGACCCTGGACCCTGCCCTGATGCGACCTGGTCGTATCGACCGAAAGATTGAGTTCTCGCTGCCCGACCTCGAGGGCCGTGCCAACATTCTCCGAATTCACGCCAAGAGCATGTCGGTCGAGCGCGACATCCGCTGGGAGCTCATCTCCCGTCTCTGCCCCAACGCGACCGGTGCCGAGTTGAGGAGTGTCTGCACGGAAGCTGGCATGTTCGCCATCCGTGCGAGGAGAAAGGTGGCGTCGGAGAAGGACTTCCTGAGCGCGGTGGACAAGGTCATCAAGGGCAACCTCAAGTTTAACTCGACGGCGACGTACATGCAGTACAACTAGAAATAGCGTGGTGTAATTTAATACGGTGTACGAGTAAACGGCAATTAGATGGCGGGATTCTAGACGTTACATCGACCTGTTGCTTCACAAGACTTCCCTTCGTTTGGTGGTGAACACGGTGGCTGCTATGGTGACTTCCATGTTGAGACTATCTACCTATGTATGATGATTCCTGGACCAAGTCCTTAAGCCGTATGCGCATCAAGCAAGACCGTCTAGGCAGGAAAACAAAACGCCAATGCCCGTTCCTATTCCCATTACCATTCCCTTCGTAAGATGTAGATGTGTAGTCCTCCTGCTCAAAAAAAGCAACCCCATTCCAACCCAGCAGCATGCGTCCTTTCCATAGCTTCCCAAAGCCAACGACGGTCCCATAAGTGTTCTTTAAAATAGTGTAAGAGTACCCGCCCAGGGGTGACGAGAACAGACAGTCATGAATCATTAGATGTCCTTCAACCCTGGTAGATTACTTCCCCTCCATACGGGAGAGGCAACCCAGGCATGCCACGTCTCCCTCGGCACCGCGCTCGATGCAACACCGGCTGCAGACCACAGCTCGATGGCCACCGGCGGCCCACCCCTTCCTAGTCTCGTGTCCGGCGCGCTGATTATCGGTTTGTTGAGGGGATTGCTGGTCATCAACGTCGTCCATGTGAAAGGAGCGTGATAGCACTTCCTGTTCGGAGAGCACAGACCCGCCGTCCAGGTTCCAGCCCTGGCACTCACGGATGCAGACAAAGCAGGCCCTTTCGCCACAGCCCTGGCACTCGGCGAAGGAGTCGAGATCTGACTTCTTGGTGGGCCGGCGGTGGCAGATGTGACATGGTGCCAGAATCGCGCTGGTGGCTCTGTGAGCGAAGCGGCTTGCAGAGGCTGGCTGAGCTTGCAGCATCTTAAGCTGTGATGATCGGCGTCGGCGGTGGGAGGCGGGAGAGGAGGTGGAGAGGGAGTCGTGAATGTGAATGTCATCTTCGGAGATGCGTGCCCGCTTGGTGGTTAGGGGAAGGATCTTGCGCGGGCTGAGCTCTGGGAGCTGGTTGAGGACGTAGAAGTCCTTGGGCTCCTCGGAGGCATAGAGGGCGTACATGCCGTGTTCATCGGAGGCGTCCCATCTTCGCTTGTGCCCTGTATGGACGTCTTCGCCGACAAAAGGCATGGTGTGGGCGTGGGCGCGGGCGTTCGCCGAAGACCAAGCTCGGTGCAAGGCCTTGGCAGGTTCAGCGCGGGAGGCTGGAGGACAGAGAGGTAAGGTTGCCGGGCGGCAATACGGTGCGTAGGTAGGTAGTCGGGCAGTTCATCCAGTCGAGAGAGGAGGAAGAGGAGGCGAGGTGAGCGTGAAAGAGTCGGAGTGAGGGAAGAGAGCGTTGAATGGGATGGGATGGATGGATACGATGGGGTGGTGAGCAGCCCTTGCCTTCCACGGCAAGCGTGGTTCTGGAGATGGAGGGGGTTGGTTGGGCCTGTCGTGGTGCTGGACGGCGGCCTAGCGTCTGCTTGCCGGGTGAATGTCGTGGCGAACGCAGGGCGCGAGTGGCCATTCAGGCGGGCAATCGCGGGTAATTAGTGGAGTGGACGCCTGGAGTTGGGTCACTTTTCAGGCGGTCTCCAGGGAGCTCACGCACGCTGCAGGTGATGCTACAGGGGATGCGACCACCTTGACTCCGCACACCGTGAACCCGTACCGTGCAAGTGGAGGCGAAACGAGCGACTCTTGGTGACTGAGGGATTACCTCCGCAGTTATGGGACCCCGTGCTGTCTTAGAAAGAAGCACGAGCTCAATTGCACTCAATGAGCGGGAACCTTATTAAAAGCATCCCCTCCCAGGGATTCTCACCATCGCTCGCCGGCCCAGTGTCGTGGAGAAACACACCGTAGTCGTCCCCGCAACTGTCCAGATGGAGATTGATGGACAGATGATCCCGCTCTGGAAGCCCACCACAGTGACAACACTCGGTCCAACGTGGTGCCACGCCCTCCCTCGGCCACCCGGCAAATGCAGCTGGGTGTGCATTGTATGACTACACGGGGACATAGGTCCAGCGAGTGGGTTCTCTGAAAATACCCCCGCGAAGATCCGTCATCTCAGCCGAATATTTCACTTCACTGCTGCGGGCGGATATCAAACAGAACAAGGTGCAATTATACTCCGTACACTTCTCAGCAATCCAAGTCATTTTCATATGCTATACAAGACGGATTTGATCAGAAGCACGCCTCCTCTGTTTTAATTAAAGATATAAATCGAGCGTAGTTTGGGTCAAATAAGGTATTGGAACGATTCATCTGATTTACACTCTACCATCCATCTTCCTTCCTGCCTCCGTTCACGCCTTGCTTCTTTTCTACCCGCCACCGACAAAGGAGCTGCTCTAGGGGGCGACTAGTATACAAATGAGACTTGAAGGGGCCTCCTTAACGGCGGACCTTGACCTCCTTGGGGGGGTCGTAGGCGATCTTCCTCGACTTCACCCAAGCCCACTTGTATCGCTTCACCCACACACTGACGGCCCACAGGGAAGCAGACACAACCAGGACCTTCATACCCATACGCTTTCGGTCATCCATCTCGGGCTCGGCGGCCCAGTTGAGGAACTCGACAACGTCCTTGGCCATCTGTGAGGTGGAAGCGGGAGTCTCGTCCTCGTACTCGAGGAGGCCGTCGTACAGGACACGAGCCATGGCAATACCGGTTCCGGGGAAGTAGGGGTTGAAGTTCATGCCAGGGGCAACGACGACACCGGCGGGGGGCTCCTCGGGGTAACCCGTGAGCAAGCTGAAGATGTAGTCGCAGCCACCGTGACGGGCCTTGATGATGAGGCTCAGATCCGGGGGAAGGGCACCGTTGTTGGCGAATCGGGCAGCCTCCTCGTTCTTGTAGGGGGCGGGCATGTAATCGGCCAGCTTTCCGGGTCGCATCTCGATCTCGCCCTCATCGTTGGGCTCACCGGGGAACTCATTCTCCTCGGCAAGGGCCTTGGCCTCGTTAACGGTCAAGATGGTGCCGACGAGTGTTCGGTAGGGGACTCGGCTCAGGGAATGGCAGGAAGCGCAGACCTCCTGGTATACCTGGAAACCACGTCGAAGACTGTTACAAAGGGGGTCAGCATTTCGGACCACCGGGTCAATGGCACCGCGATCAACTTACGCCTGGTGATCGTAGGTCTTGAACAGCTGCGAGTGAACCCAGGGGTACTTGGTGGAATGGAGACTGTCATGGTCGGTTAGCAAGGTCGTGTTCGATTCGTAGCACGTTGGTGCAGCATTTATGCCTCATCGCCGGATTGGGCCGACGGAGCCAACGAGCCATCAGGATTTCAAATTCACGTACCCCTCCTCAGCGGGAGTCGAAGCAAAGGCAACAGGTCCATAGAGATGGTAGTACCAGGCAATGGAGCCGAGGGCGAGGGAGGTTGAAGCGGCGGCGGCCAAGTTCATTCGGGTGGCAGAAGCTTCGCCGGCGGCGCTGGAGCTCGAAGAGGCGGCACGCTAGAACCAAAACACGGTCAGCAATCAGATGCATTGAATCCACGGCCATTCTGATGCGATTGGCGTTGTTGCGGCGGGTTGGGGCCCATGGCGATGTCCCTCGGTAACCGGGAGGGCAGATGCCACGAATGGTGCCATACCTTGGAAGCAGTGGCAGCGCCGTTCTTGAGGCCATTGAGGATGCGCGTCGAGCGCATGGACGACCTGGCAAGCATGATGGGCTAGCTAGACCGTCGCTGCAGGATGAGCCGCAATCGAATGTGAGACGGCGATGGGGAATCGTTCTCGGCGTCGGTAGACAAAAGGGCTCAGTAAAGATCATTAGCATCAGAGAAAACCTATCGAGCGTTCCGAAATGGGCCGACGCTGATTGGCCGCAGTCACGTGGCTTCCTGGCCCATTTCCATCTGAGCGGCCGGCGGTCCGGCAGCTGTCCGCCAGTTGTCTGCCAGCTGCCTGCCAGCTGCCGGAAATACCCGACAGGCTGCCCCTGGCAATCATGGTGCGCTTCGCATTGTAGCGCTTGCTGAAGGTAATTACCCCACCCCCACCTTCACACGCCTGAGCACACATTCTTTTGCTTGTGCTGCAGCCATACCGTCCCTTTGCGCTCTGCATAATACCTGGTACATATTCGCTGCTCGTACGTTCGACGTCTTTTATACGCTTCATCATGGCTTCCTCCACAAAGCTCTTTTCCCTCGAGGGAAAGGGTCTCAAGCTCGACACCGAGGCTGACCTCGAGCCTCATATCGCCGAACTCCGAGCCAACGATGTTGACGAGGTCAGGCTCTTGGGAAACACCCTCGGTGTCGGTGCTTGTAAGTTGCTCGGCGAGGTCCTCGCGACCAAGAAGAACCTCCAGGTATGTCAACTCCCCTCCAACTCCCAAGCTCACTCTGCTAACCGTGGTGCGTCCAGGTGGCAAACCTCGCCGATATCTTCACCGGACGACTCCTCAACGAGATCCCCGAGGCTCTCTCCTTTCTCCTCACTTCCATCCTCAACCTCCCCAAGCTCAACACCATCAACCTGAACGACAACGCTTTCGGCTTGAACACCCAGGCGCCCTTGGTTGCGTTCCTGGCCTCGCACGTTCCCCTCCAGCACCTCTACCTCAACAACAACGGCCTCGGTCCCCATGCCGGTATCCTCATCGCCGACTCCCTCTCAGAGCTCCACGCCAAGAAGGTGGCTGCTCGCAAGGAGGGACAGGATATTCCCGATTTGGAGACTGTCATTTGTGGCCGAAACCGACTCGAGAACGGAAGTATGACCGCCTGGGCCAAGACTTATAGTCTCCACAACAAGATTAAGGAGATCAGGATGGTCCAGAACGGTATCCGACCCGAGGGTATCTCGCATCTTCTGACCGAGGGTCTCAAAAACGCCACCGAGCTTCGAATCCTAGATCTACAGGACAACACCCTCACCCTTCCGGGCGCTAAGGCCCTGGCCAAGGTGGTGGCGGGCTGGACGCTGTTGCAGGAGCTTGGCGTCGGCGAGTCTCTCATGAGTGCCAAGGGTGCTGTGTTGGTGTCCAAGGAGTTGTCCAAGGGCAAGAACGCGAAGCTGGAGACTCTGCGAGTCCAGTTCAACGACATCAATGCTCGTGGTCTCAAGAGCTTGGCCGATGCTGCCAAGATCGGTCTGCCCGCGCTGAAGCGAATCGAGCTCAATGGCAACATGTTCTCCGAGGATGATGAGTCACTCGCTGCCCTGCAGGAGTTGCTCGAGGAGCGAAAGGAGAAGTTCGGCGGCGACTCCGTGGTTGAGGATGACTGGGGCGTCGACAGCCTGAGCGACCTTGAAAGCGACGACGGGGAAGACGATGAGGAGGATGAGGAGGAGGAGGATGAAGATGAGGTCGAGAAGCTGAACAAGGAGGCCGAAGAAGCTCAGGAGGACCCTGTCATCAAGGATAAGGAGGTCGAGGACCTGACAAAGAAGCTCGAGAAAACCGGCATTTAGACAACCCCCCCATTTAGATGAACTGCATGATCATGATCTACTATAATTAAGAAGCCCGGAACGAAAATTCGATACCCTTCAAAGCTTGGTCTCAGTAAGCCTTGGTGCGGTTTATTCCTCATCAACCCTGTGACGTGTCTATCTACACTAGGCAATGTGGGCACAATATTTAAGACGAGAAAGTGTTTTTATTACTATAAAACCGCGGTTCGCAATATCGAAGACCGAAAAGAATACAATTCCAAGGAAACATCACGGAACATTGATTTTGGACTCAGGCCATATCATGGTTAGAAGCAAACTGGAAGGTAAAAGGGGGGGGGGGTCTTGGGTGTGTATGCTGTCGGGGAGAACGACGTACCTCTGGCCAACCAATATGTTGCCACGAGTCTTCTCTCTAGAAAACACACCATTAGCATACACTGAAGGGTATTAGAGGGTGTGAGGGAGACAGGAGTTGTGTAGTTTAATAACGAATGAGAAACAAAACGACATCCCCTCAGCGCCAATCCTCGCTTTCAACAAAAAAATACCATCCGTCCATAAAGTCATCAATCCCTAGGTAGATATGTGTAAAACAATTGATGCCATGAAAGTTCCCGTCCAACAGTCATGTCCTTCCGCCATTCTTGTGCGATATAACATCCATACAATGAAAAGAAAAGACAAAAATATGAATCATCGTCCCCTGGGCTGCTATCTATCTCTGCCACTTGTTGAACTGGTGAGATGCTAGTTATATTTGTTTCTGATGCTCAGCCCGAGAAAGAAGTTAATAATTACATGACATCCATGGCATCCTGCTGGAAGGCACCGTACTGAGTGGCCATCTCCATCTGTTGCTGCTGACGGATGTAGTCAACGCCCATGTAGACGGGGTCAGTGGCGGGTGTGTATGCTGGAGTAGGGGCAAAGTGGCTGTGAGAATCCCTCTGTCGGTTCTCAAGTTCTTGGCGTTGGTTCTCTCGTCGCATAAGTTCTTCGTACCCTGAGAGCATGTAGGGCTCAGAGTCGATATCGGGGGATTGGTTCCACCTGCCGTCACCACCCTGGATAGCAGTCCCGTCCAAGCTTATGACCTGGTGCTGCTGTGCTGCTCTCTCGTACCGCATCTGAGCCAACTGCTCCTCATGCTCCACCGTGGTGCTGCTCCAAGCCAAAGCCGGGATGTCGCCGCCATTGCCGGGAGGGCAGATACTCCAGAGCTCGACGAGTCTCAACTGCTGTGGTGGATCGGCGATCCTGAATAACTGAACCTGCGAGGGCGTAAGGGTGTGAGGGTCGACGCCATGGTTGCGCAGAACAGTCTCGGCGTTTGGTGCCTCGGTCTGAGGCGGCTCTGAGGAGTGCCGTTGAGGCTCTTCCCAAACTTCTTGTTGCTGGGCAGGCTGCGGCTTCACGATGTGGGCTGAGTGGTTGTAGTGCTGCGAAACGGAATAGATGATGGGCTTGGAAGGTTCAGGCACGGGTTCTTCCTGAAGAACCGGGGCTTGAGCCTGGGCTTGGGCCTGGGCCTGGGCCTGAGCCTGGGCCTGGAGCTCCGGGTTAAAGGTGAGGTTGCGGGAGAACAGAACGGCGAGCTCATCATGCATCTGCATGCTGTACTGGACTGAAACCATGTTGGCTGGCCTGTAAAGCGGAATTGTGTTAGCAGGTGGATATAAACGGAGATGGTCTGATGGGGTACCTGGCTGCGTGTGCAGATGGAACTGTTTGCGTAGAAATAGAGCAAGTATCCCTTGCTAGATACCCTGTATATTTGGACTCGTTAGGAAGCAAGCGACAGATTCCGGCCAAAGTTCAGGCTATTTGTTTCTTGGTCTTGGGTTCGTGTTCGGGTGGTTGAGCCTGGGGTTGATGGTGGGGTGGCAAGGCGGAGGGTGTGACGACTGACGGGCGCTTCGGGGGGTCTTGCGGCAGGACAGTTGGGGGAAAACGGGTGTTTTTATTTGACTAAGCTAAGCAAGCCTCTTGGAATAACGAGGAGAGAGCAGAAGTAGAAGAAGAAGAGAAGCGCGAGCGCGGACGAGAATGAAATAGGGAGAGAGGGAGCGGGAGATGTCGACTCCGGGGGACGCTTTATTGGGCTTGGAGGGGTGTCTAAGAGCGGTGGGCCGTTGGGTTGGGTTGCAGGCGCCGGGGCCAAGGTGGGGAGAGAACAGACAAGAGACGGCGGACGGTCCGTGGGAGGAGGAAGGGGGTGGGTTCTTTCTTTGGTAGTGCGGGAATAAAAGGACGGCGGAATGCGAGGATGTCTGGACAGGTAGGCAGGATGGCGCGTGGCGAGCAGAGGGAGAATGAGCAGCAGAGGGATAGAGGCCGGTGGCGATGGCGATGGCGAGGCGATGCAGATTGACGGCTGTGGTGATGAGACGTGATGGCACAGAATTGCTCCGTGCAGCGCCTCGGGTACCTATACAGCAGCTGTGGAGGGGAAGGGCAACCTGGAACAACGTGGGACAGTGGGTAGCGGAGGGCTAGTGAGGGCGGCGCGGCAGGTTCGGTGGAGATTGCAGGGAACCATGGGCATGTACAGAAGGCACCTGCCCGTTGAACCGCTAGACCAGTGCCTACCAGTGCCTATCACACGCAGCACAACTCCTTAGGGGCCATGATAGTGCCATGACGCACCGCGGGCAATGTGACACAGAGGGCACATGATGCTCCCATGATGTGAGAGCCTGGGCCTGAGTTGTGACGATAATGCCCTCGCTTTCACAGCTCCCGCCTCAGTCACATACCGTGTATTCACGCCGCCATCGCCAGGGGTTCCTGGATGCCGTGATTTCCCCCCAAGCCCATGATTCATGCACACGCTTTCTCGCCGATGCCGTTCACTTCCTAACGCTGTCGCCCCGCCTCCCAGTCAAGGGAAAACCCGCTCCGCAATGCCATCCATCAGACGGTTTCGTCTGGCCCCTGTTCGCCCGACCAGCGCGATCCAATGAGCCGGTGCCACACGGCGTGGGACGTGCCAGATCTCCAAAGACAGGCAACAGCCTAACCGACCATGGAATCTAGGAATGCCCGGCAGACGCAAGAGATCCCTGGACCTAGCCGGGGGGAGGGGAATACGTGTAGATGCCTCACTCTTTGTGTCGGTCTCCTTTATGCAATCTCTCCTTGCCTTTTCTTTGGCAACAAAAAGAGTCACGATAGGATTCTTTGGATACCCCATCCCACAAAGCCTACGCACACGCCAATACCCGTTACTCAACATGTGCCACTTTCGCCTCAAACTCACCGCTGATCACAGACTCATTTCTGTAGTGTTTCTGTAGTGGCTCTTCATCCACGCTACGAAGCCCCTCGGCCCAACAAAGACATGCAGCTCGTCCACCAGGGACGGTCCTAGACGGGCCAGACCCGACCCCTCTCAGTCAGGAGGACCGAGTTCGACAAAGGATATGACAACCCAAATATTCCTTCTTTGCACTCTTCCTTCTCATCTGGTAGGATGCCAAAGATGCTGTGGTAATTATACCACATGAGGTGGGGCAGCATCTTCGGTTTGTGATATGCACAAGTACCGTACCTGTAGGTGCGATACCGCAAAGTAAGGGACTGTACGTACCTGCTCTAGACTCTCCTACAAGACGTCACAGATCCCATAGCATGGCAGGCGCATCTCCGAATCCTCGGCTGCAGGGGACCACGATGTGACACTGTGACAGCGAGGGGCAAGTGGGCTTCACCCAAGCCACTCCCGCATTTTAGACTTCCCCCGCCACATGTGGCTCAGCAGCTCAAAGCCTCGCCATTGTTGCCGCCTCAGGCACCCACGCGGCCAGCCTCGCCGGCAGACAGACTGCAACACGCAGCTCTCAGGCTGCCTGAAAGTGAAGCTCCAAGCCAACGCCATCACCAACGACTCCTCCTCGAACCAAGCTCCCCCATTCTCCCACAACGCCATTTGCCTCTCTCTCCAATCGCCCCCTGAATCCTTTACCAACAGCCCACAGTCATCATGGTAAGCTGCCAGCTTCGCTCTGATTCCCGTTCGCTTCACCCCCCCCGCAAGGGAGAGCTTCCCCAGATGCTGACCTAGCTGCTCGTTTCCGTAGACGTCGATAGGCACGGGCTACGATCTCCTCAACTCCATCTTTTCGCCTGACGGCCGGAACTTCCAGGTCGAATACGCGGTCAAGGCCGTGGAAAATGGCGGTACCTCCATTGGTATCCGAGCCAAGGACGGCGTTGTCCTGGCAGTCGAGAAGGTCGTCGCATCCAAGCTTCTAAAACCCGGTGCCAACAAGCGTATTGCTACCGTCGATAGCCACGTTGGAGCTGTAAGGCCTTGTCCTTTCCTCTTGTTCCCTGCGCCGGCTGACTGATTGTTTCCTCTTGGTTAGGTCTACTCTGGTATGGTTCCCGATGGCCGTCACTTCGTCGACCGAGCCCGCGACGAGGCCCAGAGCTGGCGACAGAACTTCAAGACCCCCATCCCCACATCCGACCTCGCTTCTCGCATGGGAGGTTACCTCCAGGCCTACACCATGTACGGCTCCGTCCGGCCATTCGGCATCACCGCCATTGTTGGTGGCGTCGACACCTCCGAGGAGACCCCCGTCGACGGTGAGGTCGGCTCTGGGCCCAAGTGCGGTGCCGGCGGCAAGATCCCTGGCAAGCACGGCGGTCCCTTCCTCTACATGATCGAGCCCAGTGGTTTGTACTGGGGCTACTACGGCGCCGCGACCGGCAAGGGCCGCCAGGCCGCCAAGGCCGAGTTGGAGAAGCTCGACCTGCCCGCAGGCAACATCACTCTGCACGAGGCCGTCAAGGAGGCCGCGCGCATCATCTATGTGGCACAGAAGGACAACAAGGACAAGGACTTTGAGCTCGAGATGACCTGGATCAGCACGGTCGACGGCCCCACAAAGGGCCGACATATGGAGGTCCCCAAGGAGCTCCGGGAGGAGGCCGAGAGATTAGCAAAGGCTGAGGACGAGCTAGATGATGATGACGAGGATGACAAGGATGACAAGAAGGATGACGACAAGATGGAGGATTAGACTATAGCAGGTTGTGTCGAGCGAAAAAAAAGGCACTTGTACTATCACGATGACAGGGTCATAGATTTAATGGTTCATCTGCAAGCATCCAACATCATGTGGCATGTTTTGACATTTTGCTTTTCCATTCCGTGCCTATCTATATTGCATTCTAACAAACAAACAAACAAACAAAAGGGTATCAAGAGTGAGCCTGCGAGGCCAAGTTTTGGCACCAGTTGTTCCAGTCGGCGAAGAAGGAGCTCTGCAGTTTCGCCTCGCCCAACACCCAGTCTGACTGTGACTTGGCATACACCGCGGCCACATCTTTGATCTTGCTCTTGTCCTCGGCGTACAGCGCGGACGCAACGATAAGGCTTGCCGCGCTGCTGGCCTTGGCGTACGCGTGGGCGTTGTCCTTGGCGGCCTCGGCGTGGACCTCGAGGAGCAGACCCAGCAAGTCGTCGGCGGGCGGGGCCTCGGCGTCCTGGCGGGTGTTGCGGGCCTTCTTGAGGGCCTTCTGGTAGTTGAGGATGATCTCGCAGGCGCGGGCGGCGAGGGGCTTGGTGTTGGTGGTGCGCATGAGGTTGAGAACGGGGAGGAGGAGGGAGAAGGTAAGGGGCTTGAGGGCCTCGTTGCGGACGTAGATGTCGAGCAGGTCGAGGATGCGGTTCTTGAAGTTGATGACGGATTGCTTGGCTTCCTTCTTTTGTTTCTTGGAGTCGGGCTTGGCCTCGGTGCGGTTCTTCATGAACGCGGCCAGCTTGTCGTCTATCGCGAACATCTCCGAGTCGGACATGTCGGCATCAGAGTCGGACGACTCGGCCTCGTTATCCTTATCCAAGCGGTGACTCTTTAAGACCTTGCTCAGAAATTCTTCAAAGTCTTGAGGATCTTCCTTCTCAGCATCTTCATTTTCAGCGTCGTCATCGTCGCCATCCTTCTCCTCCTCCTCATCATCTTCGTCGTCATCATCATCCCCAGATTCTTCACCATTCTGCTCCTTGAGGTCGATAAACTCAACATCAGAGTCAATCTCGACGTCGGAAGCATCCTCGACATCCTCAACATCCTCGCCATCATCAGACTCGTCCTCGTCGATTTCCATGTCATCTTCAGTGTTGAAAAGCTGCTTCTGTCCCTTTGTGCTCTCGTCAGAGCCCAGAGGATCAGTCAGAAGCTCCAGACCTTCGGCAGAAATTTGAGGTGTGAAGGCATCAAAAACTTGCTGCGAAACCTGTCGCATCAATGACGATGGTCGCGCAACCATTGACAACAGGATTTCAACCAAAAGCTCCGAGGTTCCAGGCTCGCTGTCCGCAGATTTGCCCTTCTTGAGTCGATCAGAGTACTGAGAAAGATCATTCAAGACCTCCATGGCATCGGGATCCTGGTTGTAGAGTTGGAAAATCGATACGGCGTGCAGCATGGCCAAACCTTGTGATAGACTCTTCTCGTTTGCTTCCTTCGACTTTCGCTTGAGGAGCTTATGCATCCGGGCCAACGCTTCCTGCACCGCAGTCTTGATTTCCTCAGACATGGCCACTGAATCAGGATCAATAGAGGATACAGCAACACAGAGGCTCTCGTAGTCTTCGGTCTTGCGACTGAGCTTCGCAAAAGCAGACTCAAGGCGAGTTCGGCACAATTCTTGAACCGGCTCCGTCAGGGCAGTTTCCGGGATATGATCGGGGCGAGAGTATGCCAATTGTGATAGCTCCTGCAAGGCGGAAGCAAAGGCTTTCTGCTTCATCTCAGCAGATGAAGACGAGGCCGAGGCATTAAGCACCCTGGATAGGTAGTCTGCGTATACTCGAAGAGTGGATACTGCCTGAGCATCCTCGAGCTTGGCCAGGGAACTGATGGGCTGCCGAATGATCTTGAGCGTTTCCGGTGCGGTGTCTTCGGTGATGTTTTGGATCATCTTCTCCACAGTCTTCGTGCTTGTCCGCTGATCGAAGTTGTAGGCACCATGCTTCCCCAACAGACTCCTAAGAATAGGCACAAGGGTATCCGGGTGGGCTGAGACAACTGCTTCGACTGCCTTCAGTGCCTTGGTGGCTGCGCGATGAAGGTAACGATCCTCCTTGGCGGCCTGGTTCATCAAACAGGTTGTAAGGTTCTTGCTGAAGAGACACTCAATATGGGAGTGGTGGTCCACAAGTCCCTCGAGCATCTTCTGGAAAACGGAGAAACCCTTGAACTTTTGACCATCGGTGGCGCTCTTGGAGAAAAGACCATCTAGAAAGTCAGCATGTTACTTTGAAGGATTTCGGTAGGGTTCATCAAACTTACCATCTACCACGCGAGACCAGAACTGCTCAAAGTCAGCCGACCCAGCGTCCGCCTCTTTTACATAATGTCCGAGGATAAGATCCCACACAAAATGCAATTGCGCAGTCCAGCTAGCCTGCTTGTTTTTCTGGGGTTGCTCTCCTTGCTCCTGGGAGAAGCTTTCTCTCAGCACGGCAGCAAGATCGCCGAAGCACTTCTTTGAAAGCGGGTTCTCCCAAGGCTTCACCTTGATGCTGGGAAATCGATTCAAAGCAACGAGCCAGATAGCTGCACCCTCGGGGGTCTTGGCTAGGCCCGCGTCCGCGACTCTCTCCAGTGTAGCCTTTGCATCTTTTTGGCTCATTTGCTCAATGGACTGGACAATTACCCAGCCGCACTGAGATCGAAGCCAGACTTTCTTGTTAGCGAGTCTCAGCAGCAAGTCCAAGACTGCGCTCCACCTCGAGGCGTCGCTGAAAAGAATGCCGGCTCGCACGAAACAGTCTATGCCGAAGAGTTGCCCGAACCAGTGGTCTCGTTCCTCCTGTCCGGGAATGTTTCCAATCGCCTGAGTCTTCTCTTCCAGGATTTCCAGTGTCTTCTCGAATGTAAGGCCCGTATATTTTGTTTCGGCTAGAGAAGCTCCGCCGAAGAGTTGTCCCAGAAGTTCCGTGAGCACCAGGCTGAAGCCTAGACGAGACGCATTCCTGCCACTTGCCAGACCGCGAAACAGCCGACGGTCCAGATGCCTCTGAAGCACGGTTTCGGTAACACCCTCTCCGCCCAGGAGGCCTGAGACAATGCAATCCGCAGCGTCAATCCGTTCAGTTGCGTCTGCGCTGCCCAATAATTCGTAGAGGCCAGCTTCTCGTTTGCGCTCGTCGCCCATCGGTGTCTCGACGAAGGGGGATTTGTCGAGTGTGATTTTTGGTTGTTTCGCAGACGGTGTTTTGGAGCTGTTGTCATTTTTTGTTCGTTTTTGGGGCTTCGGGATGGCATTGGAGCCCTCCTTGGCTCCGCGCTTTCTTTTACTGCCCATGATTGCTCTGTTGTGGCAGTGAAATGAAGTTAAGTTGAGAGGGAGGTGGTGATCTTATCGCCCATCTTCCAGATGGTATGCCAGGGAAAAAAATCCAGGAACCCGAGTTGTGCCCGTGGTCACCGCCCTGAGACACCCCGCGACCCCACTGAATTGACGTACATAGTCGGGGCTGCTACCGATGGGGTGGTACGGCAGAAACCCAGCCACACTTGGCCTACCCTGGATCCATGCATGTCGAAATAATCATGTGGCAAAATTGGGTTCTTTCTGTTGATATTTCTATGTAGAACTTACTCAGTCCATCAAGCCCATGCAAACATGGTTTTATCCAATGCGCTGTAACCATGTTATGCTTGTTGAAAAGGTAGAAGAAATTCGAAGCGTAAGGTCAAGATGCAGTTCAACATTGGTACCAACCTCAACATGGTACATGATGCACTTGTTTGTGTAGAGGTAAATTAGCTTCCTCGATATATCCGGGTAGACCAAAGCGATAAGTTCGGTTTTCCACAGTGACAGTGCGTAGTATTCAAATGCCGTACTCAGCACAAGAACACTCAGTAGGAAAGTCAACATAGATTGTATGTTATTTAACCTTCACCATAAACCTCTCTTTGCAAGCCATCTAATTTCATGTCTCTAATTTTGCTGCCCGTTCTCTAAAGAGGATACCCGACCACCGGCTACATGATCCTAGAATGGCTGGGGTGCTCAAGTTAGATAGGATCGGGTGAGTTTGGGGAGATCAAGAAAGGGGAACTTTAAAATCAACGAGACGCTTAACAACAGCAAAATGCACTATACTAGTATATGCAAAGACCCCCTCATCGAGAGGTTCCGATTCATCGCCTACCTATGATCGAAGTCGCTGTTGGTTTCGCGGGATTACATTGCCTGATTGGATCAATGCGTTGCACATGTTCGAGGAGACTTGATATCCTCATGTCAGGTCTTGGCTCAACGCAATTGGGTAGACGAGGGGGTTCCCAAACGCTCTGGTTTTGTCCCAAAGCAGAAAGAACTCAGCTCGTTCTCGACTGATGATTGCCGATACTCGTAATGATTCATGCTGCAGGTACGCCACGTCAATGACATCTTTGCTGAACCTCCCTGTGGCACTTGGCGGCTGTGCAGAATCTACATCACCACATGGCACCGATTGTGATTTGCAGTATTCTTCATCTTTTTTTTCTTTCTCTAGTTCTGCGCTGCGCCGTGTTTCACTGGGCTGTTGCCGAATTCTCCGGGTGTCCGGATGAGAGTGGTCGGTACTTTGTGGCTTGACGGGGCTGCGTCTGATCTTACACTTTGCTTATCCTTGACTGAGTACGTTTTCTTCTTCACTTCTTCCCACCGCCTCTTTCAGTTTCAATGAGGAATGTACTCTCTAGTTTCATGCCAAGGGTAGGGGCGGAATTCATTCATTACATCTGTGCGCTTGCTATTTTGGAATACCAGCGAGCAAGCTCGGCTGGCGCGGCGAGGCGGAGGATTCCGGGGTAGACTGAATGCATGAAGCTGAAGTCAAGTGCCGATAGAACCCCGTAACCAAAGCGTTAGGACCGACGCGGATTTTCAAGATCGACCCTTACGGTCATCATGCGATCAGGGCTCTTGTTTGAGATATATGGGATGGCGCTTCCAGAACGCAGTTCTCAGGCGCAACCCACTGCGCAACCCGAGGATACCGAAAATTGTTTCAACTAGGGGACATGAACTACGGTTGTGTTTCATCACCCCGCTTAACCCGGTTGCTTCGTTGACGAGCATAATTAGCTCATGAGTGTGTCCGTGAATGCGTTTACTACGTAGTACACTCGGCGATGTGTGGTTGCCTCGTCGGAATTGGTCAAACCAGATGCTTATTCCTCGGCTACGACAAATCGTAGCAGCCGGTTTCAGGTTTAGTGAAGGCCATATATGTCATCTGTCTCGCCATGTTGTCACGCAACCGTCAACTTGGGAATGTGTGTTAACAAGTGACAATGCTAGTAACGTCACGGACCTCATTAGGTTGTTCTGACAGCGGAATCAGGACCGAATCAGGCTATGCGGATTAATGATCAGCATTCGCTAGGAATCCGTTCCCACATGGTTTTTGACGACCTGAAACCTGGATTGTGTACGACCCAGACATATTATACTACCCTAGAGTGCGCACTGACATGTTCATCCCAACTCAGAATCTCGAGTGAAGATAGGAGGACAGTGAACTGGAGATGATGACCGACAGGGAAATCTCGAACTGGCCTTGGGAGATCTGAGAGTCGGGAATGATGATTCCTCCATCACCACAAAACAACAAACCCGATTTTGTCCGTACTTCTCGCCTCTGGCTCATCACGTCTGATGGCTTAGTCTGGAGCTTGGACATCCATTTCATTTCCCGAAGTAACAAATTTCTGCCCGTGCTCGCGGATAGCGTACCGCAGAGCTGGCAACACAGGGCTACGTGTTCGTCCACTCGTATGACACGAAGGCCATGCTCGTTGTCCAGAAGGAAGAACCTGGAACCTAGATTCCTGGTGGGTCGGCTACGGGCATGGCTATAGTTACAAAGTATGTGCCAGGAAGAATGTGGCCGGCGGAACTTGGCGAGACGGGCTCCGGGATGCGGGCTCGAGGAAATGGGCAGAGAGGCGTTTCCCACGGACCCCTCTCTCCGTCCCTTACTCTGTAGGGATACAGCCCGATGATATTGAGTTGGGATCTGACTGGAAGAGCAGCGAGGTAATTTCCAATTAGGAGACAGCGCACTGGACTACTGCGTAGGGTTCCCGGGAAGACTGATATGCGGAAGGACTGGCATGCGGCGAGACATGTCTTTAGCCGGCAGCCTCACTTGAATGCCTGCACGGAGTGGCTTCGTGGCATGCCGCGGAAATGAGTTTGAGCCTCATTGATTAACCTGGAGCCGTCGAAGTGAAGCCGGGCCATGTGGCACGTGCTCGCATTTTAGATCGGCCAAGCAACACATTTGCAGGTCGGAGCGAGGGAGAGACTTTCATAGAACGAAGCGTGAATACTCTGTGGAGCCTCCTTAGCTACTCTGTACTAAGTCGGCTAAAGCGTTGAGACCTGGGATCAGGAACTAGAGACAGGCGAGGCGTGGAAGTGTCGTCGGCTATTGAGCCGCCACAACGCCGTTTCTGACCTGTCGTCACCAGACAGAAGCAAAACAGAGGTCGATCGTAGATTTCGAGGGAGGAAGAGAGACGGACTCCCGGCGGAGTGGGGCCGGCGCCGGAGTTTTCGCGCCTCAACAAGGAAGCAACTAAAGCATGTGCGTGTGCCTGAGGTGGTAATGGGTGGGTGGGATGTGGGCCGAATGTGGGCGACCGCACGTGACTTCGCGCGAATTGACTGGGGAACCGAGCAAAAACGCGACACGTCGTGACTTGTTTACTTGGGCGCAATGTTTACCCCACAAACCGCAATCGCAGGACCGCACCGCAGCGTTCGTTCTCACCGCGCTGCATCGCATCACAGGGCTGCGCCGCAGATAGCCCTTGCCCGATCCAAAACAACGTGCTGCACAATGCATCACACCATCACAATGCGGGCATTATTTTTACCCCTCACCTCGAGGGTCAGGAGACGGCTTTCGTGGTAGGGGGTGGGAGGCTTGGAGAGGCATGGGTGACGTGGTGGAGTTCAGCCATCAGCCATCCCACTTTGGGAGGTGGGAGGGGAGCGCAGGACGAGCTGACGGCTGTGAACTAGCCTGACGATGGGTTCGAGAGAGGCGATTGGGCCGTCTCACGGCGTCTCTAACACTTGTGGGCTGGCCTGCAGCTCACCATTATCCGTGTAACCCGTCCCTGCGATCCCATTTGTCTTTGGGATGCGCAAGTAAACAACAGCCCTAGACGACGCAAGCTGGGATCCCCTCGGCTCGCCCGTAGCCCCATGGAGACTCGGCATGGACATGTGCGAATAGATAGCGTCAAGCCGGCGACTGTCTCGCTGCCATGGCCCCGGGTTCGTGATGCGGCTCAGCTTAGACAAGCGCACTCTGTGCTAGGGTGAGGGGGAGAGTGTAACAACCGATGTCGCGACGTTTTGGGACATGGTGGCATCATTAGATTCCCCAGATTGTATAGACAAAACGCAAACAGGCCTACGATGACGATCGATTGTCCTGCGGCCTGGGTCAGTGGCCCTAATAAACTACGGTGAGTGACGTCGACGACTAAGGCAGGACAAGCGAGGGTGTCGGGAAACGGCGAGGGATCGACGGAGGGCCACATTGGCCCGGCCGTCCTGATACATTGATACGCCAGCAGTCAGCTTTGGGCACATTGGCTGGCTCCTACCAAGGCAGGGCGGCGGCATGGGTGTGAAAGCGAGCGTGGATAAGAGTGTGCGCCTATCTCTTGTCCGGATGCTGAATGCGGCATTGTCTTGTGCATTGAAGGGGGCGCCAGACCAAGGATTCAAGGCTCCGAGTCAGGAAAATCTCCGACAGCAGGATACGTTTCTACAGGGAGACTGATTAGGTTGGATCACATCGCTGTAATCGAGATTTCCCGCTTTGGATGAGCTACAGGTCATCTAGGGCGACGGATGAGTGTCTCGCC
The DNA here is from genome assembly GCA_014621425.1 of Cylindrodendrum hubeiense. Lineage (NCBI taxonomy): Eukaryota > Fungi > Ascomycota > Sordariomycetes > Hypocreales > Nectriaceae > Cylindrodendrum > Cylindrodendrum hubeiense. The sequence goes on from JAANBB010000387.1 coordinate 34,894, forward strand.
ATCCCACATCGCTACGAACACGCCGCAGGACCAGAGGTCTAATGCCAAGCGGGACCCTTTGGAGGAGCCCGCCGCCACCAAAAAAAAAAAAAGATTTCTTCTGCGCGCAGACGAGCGGGCTCATGGGCGAAGAAACAAAAGTCGATTGCCAACGACTCCACCCGGAGAACGGAGGCCGATGAACACCAGGAGACGAACGGCGACGCGAGTTATTGTCGGGAAGAGATGGGCCTTGAGCTCTTTGGACTTCGGTGAACGCGATCAGCCCTGTCTAAAAAGCAAAGGGCCTAGCTTCTAACCTCAAAGGCTCCAAATCCCAAGCACCAACCTAATAAGCGTACGGCTAAGCGACCAAGCCCAGACGGAGTAGGCAAGTGAAAAGCACGGAACTTTGGCTGCCCACCAATTCATCTTTGTCCGACACTGGCAGCTCGTGTCAATTGGGACATTCATTGTACGATAGGTTCACCACCATCAACTAACTTACCCCATGGGCTCGGTGACAGGGAGGCCCCCCGTCGGATACTCGGGAAGGCGGAAAGGGTGCTGCAGTGTCAGCGATAGCATCAGCTGCGGCGGCGGAGGCTGTGCTGGAGTCGCCTACAGCTAGACAAGGAGCTTTGTTTCGAGAGGAGGGGCTCGACTGGCCATTGCCGGCACTTGTTGGCGCTGAGCGATGGAGCTTGGATCCGTCAACGGATCCAACTCTCGCTGAGCAACAAGGGAGACGAGACACATGACGGCTCCGATGGTCCAGCGACTCCGTTTTGGGGTTCAAAGGCCCCTCAAAGGCCCCTCAGCTGGCTCAGAACGGACTCAAAACGGCCTCGATGCATTGATCGATGGTTCTTTACTCTGGGGGGCGAAACTGGGAGACCAGGATTGATTGGCCTGTGGTCGGGCGCTTGGAAAAGTTGAAGGGACGGGGGATCACCAGAGCGGAATTGGTGAAGTTGCTATCAGGGCACCCAGAGGTGGCAGTCTAGATGTCCCAATGGCAATTGGCGCTGAGCAGGTGCCGGTAAAGTCGAAGTGGGCTCGGGGCCCCCGCGACTATCGACGCCTGCAACGCACTATTGCGACGCCTGCCCGCAAGCTCCAAGCTGACACCGCGACTGTCAACACGACGCCGCAAGAGTAAGTGTGACGACTCGAGAGCGAGCCGGAGAATGGACAGCGAGTGTGAGTTCGGAGGAGATATGTAGGCAGAAAGGCAAAAGAGAGGTGTCTGTCATCAACGTGGTATGCGCCCACTGCCGACTATAGAGCTTGCATCATCATGTCGTTGTTCACACGTGGATGGCGCTGTGAGCAAACGAACGACATGCGTGAAAAGGCGTGAGGTATGAGGCAGCCTGGCAGCTGTCGTGCATCTCTGGCATCAGCACCACGTCAATTGGTCCCAGCACCGGGAAGCAGGATCGGCAAGACGCACGCAATGCGCTTCCCACTCTCCGCCTGCTCGTCACGAAAGATCTCGCAGCTCGGGACGCTGGGCTGGGCCGGCGGATGCACGTCGCTGCACGGCATCCAGAGAGGCAAATGTACGGACATCGATCACGGAGCGTTCAATTGGGCAGTGTTGCTGCACGAACTACACGCCCCCCTTCATCGCCCTACCAGCCTACCAACCCCCGGCGCTACCCTCCCTCCAGTGACGCTCAAGTATTGACTCCCGGCACAGCTCTATTAACCTTGGTCGTGTCTCGCGCTTGAACGTTGCGGACGTTGCAGGCTCCCTTGGGATGCGGGCCTCGAAGCCGGCAAATGCTCGAGGCAGCGGGAGCGTCTATCCCGGACTCACCCTCAGCTTTAGCTGCCAATGGCTAATTTGCGCGTGCTCTCTGCGGTCTTGTATGGTGGAACCGGCTTGTTTCTGATGCCGCCCCAAGCCTGGCAACGACCAGGGCGCTGTCTCAGAAATAGGGACCCTGGATTCTGCCCCCGTCGAGAGTGCACGGAGCCGTTTCGACGGTTGGTTCCGGCTTTTGCCACGCCGAATGGGAGGGCTTCCGCCGGGACGACTGCTCGACGGGGAGCGGCCGAGGCCTGGAGGGTTGCACGCACTGGAGGCATTAAGCTAGGGGAGTAAGACGGGGTCAGCCGAGTCCAGGGCGACGTTGACGGAAAGGGCAATTGAAACAGCCGGGGGGGTCGACAAAGGACCGCAAGGTGAGGCAAGGCAAGGCAGGGAGGCAAGCAAGAAAGCTGCCAGCTCGCCAGGTACGAGATGCGCGACCTGGCCGGGGGCCCGGCGAGCAGCATGAACTGGTTCGATCGGGGGGCAGTGTTCCCCATGATCCGGCTTCGTTGCGTTGTCGCCGGGCGCCGGGATAGATGTCTTCAATGCCCCATAACTTACTTCCTTACTTCATACGTAGCCAGCTAGTGCTACGTTGTATGGAGGTGTCATGGAGCTTATGGCCCGGAGCAAAGAATGGTGCCAGACACAACCAGCCGCTGGCCAACGCCATTCCTCGATGCACAAGCCTCCCCGTGCCCCCCGGATATAGCACGACGACGACGACGGACGGGATGCGGGCATGAGAATGCCTGCCGTCCCGAGTTATGCTATTCCTGGCACAGCACGGCGATCCGACACCCAACAAGGGAGCAGACAGCCGCAAGGGACGTGTTTGGGACAAAGCTCTCGACAAAGAGTCGACTCTCGACTGATGACAGCTCACAGACCAGTTCGAGGGAGGAAGGGAAGGGAAGGGAAACGCAGGGCGCGCGAGTCCAAGCCAAGTCAAGTCAGGTCAAGTCAAGTAAAGTTACGGAGCGCTGACCGACTCCTCCATCTCAACCCACGGACTTCATCCTTTATTACAGCCCGTCCAGGTGACGCCGATTTCCCCAGCGGCGGCAATCTTAATCTGTACCTGACTGCGTAGCTGTCTCAACTGGGCAACGGAGGCATGTTGCCATTCTGGGGTCCTGACCCCGGCAGCTGTGCCTTGATTCATAGACGGGGGCTTTCACAGTGACAGTCTGAGAATCTTTATCCGCACACAAAACATGGAGCCTGACTAAGATGGGCGGCCCATCAGCAGGCCGCTGTGCTGGAACTGCTGGAACTGCTGGAACAACCGCTACGGCAACCAACGACACAGGGTGATGATCTTCGACAGCATGGGTGGCGTGCATTCTATGATTTCCATGCGTCTTCTGGTTGCGCAGTCCATCTTGTTACTGGGTCGACGCCAGGCCTACGCTGGAACCGGCTCGTCATCACAACGGGACGGCAGGACGGCAGGATGCATCTCAGGCCACAGCTCTATGTTGACGCCCTCACCGCCTCTTGGTTCCCTGGCCACGATGATGTAACCCGGGAGCCGGTGCCTCGTGCGTGGGAGCCGGGAGTGTGTGGCAGAGCCGAGTGCGTGAATGCCAGGGGGGGCTTCATTATGCGAACCTGACAGTTGTGCTTGTGCAGCGCGCGCGCCAGGCCAACGCTCCAGCGACGGCAGCCGTCACAAAGCTGGGCACTTCCAGGGAAGGGCAGGTGTTGGTGGGTAAGGTCTTGGACTGGTGGGTGGGACATCCCAGCGAGGGCGCAGGTGAGAGTGGGTTGGAGCTGGAGGTGACTGACTTGGGGATATTGCTGCAGCGGCTCTGGTCTGGGCAGCTGGGCAAGCTCCGGGCTGGGCTGCGGCGCTGCGGAAGGTTTTCGGTGCGAGGTGGGCGCCGGGGCGCTGGGGGCGCTGGAGCTTAGCAGCCCTTTGGGGTCTCCTTGGGTCTCTTTGGGTCTTTTTGGGGTGCTCGAGGCCCGTGGAGGTAGGGGTGGGAGCTGCAACGAGCTTGCTAGTGCGTGGCCGCTAAGCGCCCTGGCAAGGTTCCCCCAAGAGCCTTGTCCCCACCTCCACTGAGCAACCGCGCTGTGCTCGCCAGGGCCGCGCCCACTCAGCGACGATAGCGGGATGACGAGTGGGCAGCGGGCTGGCTGAGAGACGATTGGCGTGCGCTGTGATTGCTCGCGGGGTGGGCGGCACCTGGTTGGAGCCGCCTTTGTCCCATGTGTC
>JAANBB010000388.1:0-38819 GCA_014621425.1 Cylindrodendrum hubeiense
AGTTTTGTGCCCTGGTCCAACACCAACACGTTAGCCAATCAGCAACGTCGTCATGGCTGGGAGGCTTCCCGATTCGGTATGTCAGCTACGGAAATCTACCGTCTTGTCATCAGTTAGGCTAGACAGCTCGCGCCCATTTGAGCACGAGAGCCGTTATACTAGGCAAGTACCGAAGCTATTGCAGGAACTAAAGTTGGAGAATGGTAATCAATGAGGTCCATTTGTAAACAAGCCACCCACCCATCTGTCAGCAAAGGCCGCCTCCGCCTCCTCTACCCTTCTTGGGAGCATCTCGGAATCATGAGAGTGGCAAGACCTCCCTCTTTACAAAGGACAAGTTCAAAGGATTTCTGAGATGCCTCTTGGCTGTAGTATCCTTGGAAACAATCTTCTCAGGGATGATGGCAAGTGTGCCGAGTGGTCGACTGTGCCTGGTAGTAACATGCCGATAGCTGCTCATCTTCTACGCAAGTGAGAACTATATACCATAGTTGTATACTCGTTGTTGTTTCCTGGTAGTAACATGCCGATAGCTGCTCATCTTCTACGCAAGTGAGAACTATATACCATAGTTGTATACTCGTTGTTGTTTCAGTATCCCTTTGATCTACCATTCCAGGGATCGGCAGTGACAACGGGTGCTCAGTGAGACAATCGCCCAGCTATTGAAGCAGCCACGTCAGTGGCCAGAGCTCGAAATGCAGAGTCGCACAAGGATGCATCGAGTTCGTATGATCGGGTCAAACCTTGCATGCTCGGGAGTCGTCTTGACCCATCGGGTGTGGACCCGGCTCGTCTGACATCTGGAAAGCTTAGTGATCAGGCAGTGCCATGTGCAAAGAGTTGATCCCTGGACACCCCCAGTGCCGAGACAGCCAGCCACCGGGGGCGGGGCCAGTTTTAATGACAGAACAAGGACTGGCCTTCTAGCTAGGTTGAGCGAGGGGGGCCTTCAAGTGGGCAATACTGGGAATATTACATCAGCTGCCTTCCATTTTAGAAGTGAAGGGTATGTCCAACCATCATCCCATTGCAGCAAAGACTAGGATGCATCTTGGTTAGCTTTGTGTCATGCCACGCAGATGATGAACCATTCCAGCGTTCCAAGGGATTTAGGGGCTCAGGAATCGAGTCCTCATCCCCCCGCAGGTAAGGGTATATGAGGGAGACGTCCGTTTATTTAATAATGCAATAGGCCAATTTTATATCAAGCTTTGTAGATTGGCACACCTGTTGCCCGCATGAAGGCTCTCCAGTGCAAGCAGCTCAATGGCGGGGAACTAGTCGCGGGGCAATCGGGGTACACCCCTGTCCAAATGATGGATATGCAAGTATCGCGAACACCGATAAGATTTCGATACGGCTTATCGGGCGGGCGAAAAATAAAAAGTACCATCATTCGCAGCCGAAAGACGGACGACAGCAGCCCTGGATCTCGTTGGTCATTGCCTATCCTTGCGACCCTTGACACAGAGTTAAACACCCGAACTACGACACATCATGGTTTTGAAACGGAAGGTCGGTTCTGCTGGCTTGCAGCGACGGGTGAAGCCCAGGCGGGAGGACGATTGGGAGATGGATCAGGATGGCAGCCAAGCGTCGTCGAGCGACGATGAGGTTGAAGAGCAGGGAACTCGACGCCGTGGTCACAAAGATGCCGGCGAAGACGACAATGAAAGCGGATCAGAAGCTGAGTCTGGCTCCGACCAAGAATCCGAGGTAGGCGCATCCCTTGACATGCTCTGTCTTCCCTCTACCATACTCACCATTATCCCAGGACAATGACCCGGAACCCACCGCCCTCAGTGTCGACCTCGGCTCTATCTCCTTTGGCGCCCTCGCAAAAGCCCAAGCCACCCTTCCCCCCTCTCAGCGCAAATCCAAGACCTCCGAGGCCACCGCTACTACCGACGTCTCCTCCAGCAAAGATGACGCCGCTCCCCGCAAACCCACCCGCTCCAAGTACGACCCCACGCCCAAGCGCTCCTCCAAGCACGCCCCTGGCGAGCAGTCCTCCAAGAAACCCGTCTCCCGCCTCCGCGAGATCATCCCAGACCCCCGACGACAGTTCCGCGACCCTCGCTTCGACCCTCTCGCCGGTCCCGTCGACGAGGCCAAGGCCAACAGGGCCTACGCCTTCCTCGATGAGTACCGCGACAGCGAGATGGCGGACCTCCGCATCCAGATCAAGAAGTCCAAGGATCCCGACGCCAAGGACGCCCTCAAGCGCCAACTGCTCTCCATGGAGTCCAAGAGGAAGTCCCGCGTGCGCAGGGAGGAGGAAGAGAACCTGCTGCGCGATCACCGCAAGCGCGAGAAGGACCTTGTCGCACAGGGCAAGACGCCCTTCTACCTGAAGAAGAGCGAGCAGAAGAAGCAGATTCTTGTGGATCGCTTTGCAAGCATGAGCAAGGGCCAGGTTGACCACGCCATCGAGCGCAAGCGCAAGAAGGTTGCAGGCAAGGAGAAGAAGGAGATGGGTTCATTGGAGCGGGTCAGAGGGCCTCGTTATTAAGAGGGTTCCCAGGAATAATGATTCCAACGCTCATTCATGTTGGAGGGGGCCTTGTGTGCCCATCCGAACCCGTCTTTTTGTTCTCTATGATTATATACCCCCCAAACCTAGTTTTAGACGGTCTAACGCTGGTGTTACACACACATATGGTAGATATATGTTACATGGTTATACAATGGATAAAGTAGAGTTTTCCTAAGCTCCCTGAGAGTAGCCTCCCTTGGCCAAGCTCTCCTCGAACATCTCGCGGCAGCGTACCTTGCTGCCTAGTTTCGCGCATAGTAGGAACGCGCCGCTGAGTTTGCGGTGCAGACTGTACGTCTCCTCGGGCGGGGGGGCCAGCCGCTCGTGCAGCATGACAGGGATGAGAGCCTTGACGCGCTCGGTAATAGTCTGGTCCTTGAAGTCATAGACCTCGGGCGCCGATGCGAGGAACGGCTCCGCGAGTGTGAGCACCGACTGCGTGTGCGCGTCGATCATGACCTTGCTCTCATGGCCTGTTAGGTAGCCCAGGCTCTCGGAGAGCGTCTTGACGGCGGCGCGGTCGGAGCGAGAGGCGGCTTCGAGCAGCTGGACATACTGCGTAACGAAGGCGTCTGGGTACTCGCGGGAGGCGCCAAAGTCAAGTAGCTCAAGCTTGTTGGTGTCCGGGTTGTAGAGGAAGTTTGTCCAGTTGGGATCGGTCTGCATAAATTTGAACTCTGTGATTTCACGGAGGCAAAGTCGCAGGATCTGTGAGCCGATCCAGTCGCGCTGTTCCTGGGTAAAGGACGTGATACGCGTAACGCCCGTGCCGTCCATCCAGTCCATAGTGATGACTTGCTTGCCCGAGGCCTCGGGGTAGACGGCCGGGACGAGGAAGACGTCCTGTTGAGAGCCTAGCATCTCCTTGTAGCGTGTGGCGCACTCCGCTTCACGAGCATAGTCACACTCCCACCCAAGTTCGAGCCGTGCGTTGTCAATAGTCTTGTTGAGGTAAAGGCCCTTGGGGAGGAGCTTGGTGGCAGTGAGGAGAATGCCGAGGTTGTCGAGGTCCGAGTTGATAGAGTCGGCGACGCCGGGGAACTGGATCTTGACGGCAACGCGCTTACCGTTGGACTTGAGGACGGCCTTGTGGACCTGGCCGATGGAGGCGGCCGCAATGGGCTTCTCCTCGAACTCGCTGTACAGCTCTCGCCACTCGGGTCCGAGATTGGCCGAGAGCACGCGGTCACGCTGCCAGGCAGGCATGTAGTCGGCACGGTCCTGGACACGCTGCAGCACCTCCTGGATGGGGGCCGGCAGCATCTTGGTGTCCTGGAAGCTCATCATCTGGCCGAGCTTAAGAGCAGCGCCACGCATGCGCGAGAGCTTCGCAACCAGGCGCTCCATGTTGGCGCCGCTGAGGAGAACCGAGCCTTGGCCACCGCCGCCAAAGGCCCTGCTGACGCTCTCCGTCATGGCGCCTCCTAGCATGCCTGCGGCGAGACCTCCATAGTTCCAGATACGACTGATACGGGAAGCCGGAACTGCGGACTCTCGGAGAGCGTGTACGGAAGTAGGTCGTGGTGCAGGGTTACTGGCTGGTTCCCTTGAGGGCGAAATGACGGCATCAACCTTCACAGTTTCTGATGGTGCCGGACTGCTAGTTTGTGGTTGAGTCGGGGCAGTTTCCTTTACTTCAGGCTTCACCACTGGCTCAGCTACCACTGGCTCAACTGTTACTGGTTCAGCTGCCACGGGCTCCTCTTTGGGCTTGCTCTCAGGCTCCCGAGGCTTTGAGACCGCTGGTGCAGGTGGTGCAGGGCTCTCTCCGTGTTGCACGAGAGGAGACCGACCCCAATTCCGCAGAGGGTGCTCTTTGGCAGGTCCTCCAACGGGTGGGCGCCGATCCGCGGGCCTAGATTTTCCTTCTTTCCGCAACGAGTCGAGGATTTTGGATCCTCGAGTGGTGTGGAAGATATTGACGTCGATTCCTGTGGGCAGCTCCAGCTCCTCCTTCGCCTGGTCTAGCTGAGCTCTGGTTTGGTTCAAGGTTGAGACGGCGTCGGCAAAAAGGTCTCTCTTTGGCTGCACAGTCTCACTCGCGAGCTCCGGCTTAATATCCTGTGCCTTTGTACTCGTCTGTGCCTGCTCTTGCGAGCTCTCGTGTACGGGCTTCGTTTCCTGCGCTACCGGCGCATCTCGTTCGATGGTGGCCTCATCACTCGCAGCGTCCTTTTCCACGCTCGATTGGCCCCTCTCCTCTGGCGCTTCAGGCTGCGACGCCTTCTGCGCAGCTCTTTTCCTAAATGCCGCGGCTACGCTCGACGTCCGGCCGAAGGTGTCGAGCTGTCGGCTCCGAAGGGCGACATGCTTGGCGGCGACGGACCGGGAGGCATTGAGAACGGCCGCGAGGTCGATGGCGAAGTCGACGAACCTCATGGGGGATGCGGGGCTACGCGGGCTCAGTTGACGGAACGCGCATCGACAAGGGACTTCGGTCTGGCGTGCTGGTGTCGGTTACCAGGCGGTCGTGGGTTGTTGGATTGGAGTCGATCGCCGAAAAGTTGCCATGATCCAATTGATGGACATGCAACTAAGGGGGCTCAGGACGTGGATCGGATCACCTTAATCACAACCACCTTTGAGGAACACATTTCGTCCCTCATACCAAGATTTTACTAATAAAAAGCTGAAGGCCACACATTTAATTTTACAAATGGCTTGTTTCATCCATCTGTTGTCAAAGCTCCTTATTGTAACGCATCTAGGAAGTGGTGTCACCTTTCTTGGTTAGCCACCACTTCTAGCATCAAGAAGCTCGCTCTCGTGCTAAAGAATCGTAGGTCTGGATAATTAGATCATTTCCAATAAAAATATCCACCAACTCAATAGGCCTACTCGCCGACGCTGGTATCATTGGTACCGCCTCCTGCATGTGATTTTACACCTTGTCCTTCTATGCTCAGTGCCGGCCGATCCGCACAGGTGATGATTTGTTTGCCCTGGAACATTATCCTTTTCGTGTTGTAGTTTAATATAACGAATATGCGCTCTTGTTATTAGGTTGGTGATCACCCGGCATAATAATACCGTGATGTATCACATCGTTCTGACTTCATCCATTCGACCCTGGCTTCGAGCTTGCCCTACTAACGGACCTCAAGAGCGATCCTCTTGGCTTCATGGGCGTCGACTGACCGAACGAGCTACCCGAGCTTCGATTTCCGGGAGTACCAACTTTGCTCCATAACCTCTGCGCTGCAGGCGTCAACCCTCCTACTACCCGTGGGCTACTTGGAAACTTTGGTACCGGCGTCGTGTCCACTTTTCCGGTGAGTCCATTTCTTGATGCCTCCTTTTTCGATTTTGATATCCGATCAACCATGCGCTCATGCAGGGTTTCTCTGTCCCTCTGCTCCTGCAGCCTGAAAGGATTTATCGAGGCATCGCCGGGGCCTAGGTTGATGATTGGCACAGGGGAGCTATCTTCAGGCTCATCATCCTCATCGTCGACGAACGAGTATCCGTTGACCCTAGGCGTCTCTCCACCAACCACCACGCTCGAGTCCTGGTCCTCGCGCCGTGGTTTCCCTGCAATAGCATCACGTACTGCAGACAGAGTCGGAGAGGGTGGTCGCGCAGGAATGTGAGGTTGTGGCATCCTGGTGTTCTCGTACGCGATAGACTTGGGTGCCATCTTAGAAGTCTCCTCAGCCCTCTGAGAGACTGTGACAACGTCGTCATCAACACCGTCTGGTCCAAACATGAGGTTGTTCCTGGGGTTGGCATTCCAAGTATCTGGCCTAGCCGGGCGATCGTCCTTGTCTTTGATGGCTAGACGGTCACGCTTGTGCCCGTCATCCACAAGGCTACCTGTTTGGGCCAGCAGCTTGTCCTGTACCTCTTTCTGCTTGATCATCTGCTTCGAGGGGAGTTTGTTGCCGCGCCAGAGCCAGGCATACTTGTCCGCCTTCTTCTGGTTCTGTTTGTCGACTAGCTTATAGAAGCTTTCATTATCCTCGCTGGTGTATGTCTCTTGGAACTTGGAGAGGCTCATGTTTGTGTTTAGACGTGGCCGCGGCGCTGCAACTGTGGAAGCGACCGAGGCGGGAGTGTCTGCGCCATAGGCAGACGGGGTGCGGTCTCCATTGGCGAGGGGCCTGGGCTGCGACTGCGAAGGTGGTTTTTGCCGTCCGGGGGTCATGACTTGCTGCAGCCTCCGGCCAGCGCTTGAGATCCAAGCGACATCTTTGGACTCGAGCGCGTCCAGGTACTCTTGTTGGGTCTCGGTCTCCAACAGCCCGGGGAAGAAGTCACGGGCAATGATCTGCGAGAGAGTCTCGGTGTATGAGTCTTCATCCAGGACCTTCTTAGGGCGTTTGATCTTCTTTGCTGTGGGAGGCGGCGGCATCAAGTCCGTGTCGACCCTCTTGCGCACCAGCGCATTTGAGGTGCCTGATTGCGACGGATCCATGTTGGCGCGGGTCGGCAACAAGGTGAGTGTTCTGGGTGAAGGAGGCGTCTATAGTTCCGCACCCGAGCCCTGAGGACAAGGGAATAGACTGAGAGATGAAGCCCCGGTTAGAGTTTGCCCATACACTCGCCGGAGCTGCCTGGTCTGCCTGATCTGATGTGACGTTGAAAGAGAGCCTGCGGCGGAGGCACGGCCAAGGCGATTGGTGGGGCCGAGAAGGTGTGGGCGCCGCCGGTGCGCGTGATGATATGCGTATGCAACTATCCGATCTCGGCCGTTTCTTTGTTTCGTTGGCTGGGCCTCCTGCGGGTGGCGATCGATCGGTTGAGGCGACTTCGGGCCCGAGCTCGCGTGCTGGGCGGCTCACGCTAGAGATGACGGTTTGGGCCAAGCCTGTAGTTAGGGCATCCAGCGCCTGGAGTGGCCTGTAGCCATTGGGTTTGGCCGACAGTCACAGTGCGATAGGGTACACAGAGGGCCTCAATGACGCTGGGTCCGGGGGGCCTGGAAGCTTCGCCTGTCCCGCTCCACCAAACGCCGCCCGCCAAAAGCCCAAAAGTCTTGCAGCCTCTCCCTCTTCCCGCCGCGAACCATTGATTCCTCGACCCTCGGCAGCCTCGCCAACCCTCGACGTACCCCCTGCGGTGTTCCAGACGCTTCTCTTGCACGCCTGCTCCTCTTCTCGACAAGCATCTCTCCCAGCGGAAGTAGGAGGCGCTTGCTGCCGTGCTCGGCGCATTCTATCCAGCATCTCGGAGCCCGAGTCCCACCCCCGACCTGCATCTCGAACTTCCCCACGTTCGCCCCTCGTCGAATCCTCCTCGAACCCTCCACACAACTGCCTCCTCGTTCGCCATGTCGCAATCAGCTGTCGACCTGAAAAATCAGGGCAACAAGGCCTTCGCCGCGGGCGACTGGCCTACCGCCATCGATTTCTACTCCAAGGCTATCGAGCTCAACGACAAGGAGCCCACCTTCTTCACCAACCGTGCCCAGGTTCGCGACGCCTCCATTTCCACATGTCTGCGATTGCAACCACGAGACTCTCATGCTAACCCTTGGCCTCTTCAAATCATAGGCGTACATCAAGACCGAAGCCTATGGATACGCCATCGCGGATACGACGAGCGCCATCAAGCTCAACCCCAAGATGGTCAAGGTGGGTTACCCCTCCTTATATTCCAACGATCCTGGACGAGCGCTGAAGTGAATTGTTGTACGTTTTGTAGGCGTACTACCGACGAGGTCTGGCAAAGACGGCGATTCTGCGGCCCAAGGATGCCCTCGACGACTTCAAGGAATGCGTCAAGCTCGACCCCGGTAACAAGGATGCAAAGCTCAGGCTTGAGGACTGCAAGCGGATTGTGCGGCAACTAGCCTTCTTTGCCGCCATCGAGGTCGGCGATGAGCCTTCCGCAGCTGAGGGTCTTGATGTGGACTCCATGGCTGTCGAGCCTGGGTACGACGGTGCTGCACTAGGAGACACCATGACTCAGGAGTTTATTGACGACATGACGGAGAGGTTCAAGACCGGCAAGAAGATTCACCGCAAGTACGTCTACCAGATTGTTCTTGCCGTCAGGAAGATTGTCTATAATGAGCCCACCATGGTTGAGGTTGACGTCCCCGAGGATGTTCAGCTGACCGTCTGCGGTGACACGCACGGTAAGAAACCCCCAGGTCCGCACTCCAACCAAATTGCTGACAGTATCCGCCAGGCCAATACTTTGATCTGATGGAGCTTTTCCGTCGCAACGGCACCCCTACTGATAAGCACTGGTATCTTTTCAACGGAGACTTTGTGGATCGTGGTTCTTGGTCTACAGAGATTGCCCTGCTTCTCTACGCTTACAAGTGGCTGCGACCGAAGAACTTCTTCCTGAACCGCGGAAACCATGAGACGGACGACATGAACCGCGCTTACGGTTTCGAGGGAGAGTGCAAGGCCAAGTACAATGAGAGGTAAGACGACCCCTCACACGAACCCCTGTCGCCACTATGCTGACCACAACACAGAACCTTTAAGCTGTTCTCCGAGAGTTTCTCTGCCCTGGCGCTGGCTACTCTCATTGGCAAGAAGTACCTGGTTCTCCACGGAGGCTTGTTCTCTGATGACAGTGTTACTCTGGATGATATCCGGAAACTGAACCGACATGGCCAGCGACAACCTGGACAGTCTGGCTTGATGATGGAGATGCTTTGGACCGATCCTCAAGAGGAGCCCGGCCGTGGACCCAGTAAGCGCGGTGTTGGTATGCAATTTGGCCCTGATATCACCAAGAAGTTTTGCGAGAACAACGGCCTTGAGGCTGTCATTCGCAGTCACGAGGTTCGCATGGACGGCTACGAGGTTCAGCACGATGGTCGATGTATCACTGGTATGTGGTTTCACAAAAACTCGCGCATATGTTCTTTCACTAACTGACTTTTTAGTTTTCTCTGCGCCTAGGTACTGCGACTCGACGGAGAACAGGGGTGCCTACATCAACATCGGCTCCGACTATAAGCTCCAGTTCGAGCAGTTTGATGCTGTGCCGCACCCTGATATCCGCCCGATGGTGAGTTCAATTTACCCCCGATGAATGTGCCTCAGAGTGAGAGCTAACATATCCATAGGCATATGCCCAAAGCTCCCTTATGTCAGGGCTGGTTTAAGGGTAGGTGTATGAGACTTGTGTGGACGGCCAAGTCGAGGCATGTCCCGGGCGTCTGGGAACGGTGCATTTGTAAGGGCGGGTCGATGGAAATGTGCACATACATTTATACCCATCTAGATGAAAAAATGGATGTTGGGTTTGAGATGAACAACCGATGTTGTCTGAGTCTCACGAGTTCCACAGTCGATCTTGGCCGTCAGTTCCAACCATGGCGCCCAACCAGTCTGAGCACTGCCGTACTTGTAGCACGCATTGGACGCCATTGTCATTAGTCCCTTTCCACGCCGTGATGGCCGCAGCAAAAGACCCCAGGTCCAGTCGCGGGACTCGTAGCCAGCAGTGGCTCCCTTGGACCTTGAGGATGTCGAGAGAGATGGCCACGCCCGTGATGCCCAGAAACTGCCGCAGCGCCGTAGTGCAGTACGACTTGACCTGTAGATTGTCGAGCTCGACGGGCGTAGCGCCGTCGGTGACGATTTCAAGGTGGGCGTATGAGAAGGGCGGGGCTTTGATGGTACATGTGAGGATGTCGTGGGATTTTTGGAGGTCTTTTTGCTGGAAAACAGACTTTTGGGTCCCAGCCTCCGTAGATTGAGCCATGATAGAGGGTTTGAACCTGCTGCACTGTGAGATTCGCTTGGTTGTTTGAATGGTCGTTGAGAACTTAGATAGCTCTTACGTCTGGTTCTTCGTGGTGGATTAAAGTGGATACTGTCTTTGTTGCATATTTCGTTTAGTTACATACTAGCCTCTATGAATCTAGGAACAATGAAGTTCGGCCTTGACCATCGCGAACTTTCCAGCTCCAACAACGACAACCTCGCCTCCTCCCGAACATCGCACACTCGCCTCGCCGCCGCAATCCCCTCGAACAAACCGCCCGGGGCGCCCGCACCATGTCGACTTCGGCCAACTTCGTCACGCCCGGCCAGCAGCGCCACCTGCGCGCCTGCATGGTCTGCTCCATCGTCATGACATACAGCGTGCGCCAACCTTGCTCCCCCGTGCCGTGCCACGCCGCGGCTTCCCTGTGCTTGTGCTGACATTTTCTCCTTCAGCGCTTCCGCGACGAGGGCTGCCCCAACTGCGAAGAGTTCCTGCATCTTGCTGGCTCCCAGGATCAGATCGAGAGCTGCACGTCTCAGGTCTTCGAGGGCGTCATCACGCTCGCCAACCCAGCGCGCTCCTGGATCGCCAAGTGGCAGCGCCTAGACGGCTATGTCGGTGGTGTCTACGCCATCAAGGTGTCTGGCCAGCTGCCTGATGAGATCCGCACGACCCTCGAGGAGGAATACCGGATATCCTACATCCCGTAAGTGGCAACTCACCGACTGCTGACGTTTAAGCAAACGGCTTAGCTAACCAACGGGCTTTTTACAGACGCGACGGCACGGAAACGGAGACAGACTCCTAGGCAGAGTCCTGACGACGATTTCTTGTTGATATTACTGTTTCTGGCGAATATGGCGTTGAACGGGAATGGGATGGAGGGCGATGGGGAACCAAAGAGTTGTTATGTCGAAAAGAAAAAGTCATCATTGTGGTATCTATCATAGACAATTCCGCATCAAGCCGAACACCCCGGCATGTTTTGAACCATCATGTTATGTCTCCGTGTCCCGAACGCCGTTCCATTCCCATAAGTAGCCAATGCGCAAGCCTCAACCCAACCTCAGTTGTTCCTTTGCTTCTTGCTAGAAGGCATGCTAAATCCAGCCGATGACCGAGATCGCTTCTTCTCCATCTCTTCCTTCATGATACGCTCTGCCTCGCTCATCTTTTTGGGCTGCTCCACCATGGCGTTCTTCTTGGTCCCGGAAGACAGGGCGTTCTTCTTGGCCTGCGCGAAGACGTTCTTCGTTTGTGGCTTGCCTCCGAGTTTCATCGAGATGCCGCCAAACCCACTTGGCTTGGCAGGTGGCGCTGTAGAGTCCTTGGCCTTCTCTGTGTCGGCATCGGCAGACTTTGGCGCCTCTGCCCCAGAGTCGGTCGCGGCAGGTGCAGGGCTTTCAGAGGTTATCGCCGGCTTTGCGCCAAACGATAGTTTGATCTTCTCGCCATCTTGCCTCTTGAGTTCGCGTGCCTCGGTATCCTCCTCCAACTGGTCATCCTTAGCACCAGTAGCCGCCTGCGCTCGTCGGATCTGCTCCCGGATCATGCGCTGCTCCAACTCCTCGTTGCCTTGGTCTTGTGCCTCCTTGCGACGCAGGGCGTCTTTCCTTCGCAGTGCCTCGGGTGAGTTATCGATCCAGGCGATGTGAAGACCCTTTTCGTTCTCCTCCACGCGGCAAATGCCCTCCCGCCCAAGCATCTTGGCGAACTCGGTCAACGACGGCCACTTGGTTGAGTTCATATGGACGTGTTCCTTGTTCGCAATGTATTCTTGGTAGAATCTGTTCATGTTGACTTGCTTCTCGCCGTGGCCGGTCCTGAGGAGCATAAGGAAGTCGCTCTGGAACTGTTTGCTGTAGTCGTTGATGAACTTCTTGGGGTCTTCACCGACGACGAGCATCTGTCGAACGTGGCTCTCGGACTGGGTGTGCATCTTGAAGCCGTTCGCGTCGCGGCACTGCTTCTCGCAGACCTGGCAGTACCAGCGAAGGCGCTGGAGGCCCTTCGACTTCATGCGGTTGGCGACATATTTCGTCGACCCAACCTCGGCTTTGCCCATGGTGGGCTGTGGGATAAGGGTGCGGCTGTGGTCGGTTCGGTCGCCTTGTTATCTTTTTCGAAGTAGTGCCGGTCCTGGTTCGGTGAGTTGCGATTTGATGCTCTTGACGCGAGACGACTGAAGGTCGCAAGGTTGCAGACGGTGGAGTTCAGCTGAGAGAGGCTGGCTAGGTTTGACCTTGAAGTGTGGCGTTAATCTGAATTGGGTTTAGTGTCAATGCTGCTCTTGGTCAGCATCGCCACAGCAGCTCCATGTGCGTGTATTCCTTCTCGGTGTGCACCGGATATCTGGAACTTGTAACAATACGTAGTCATGGTATATAAACAGAATGGTACCTAAATGCGCAATTCCTTATATTTCCCCAAGAGCTTGTGGTGCTGAGATGAACATACTTATTCGACTTTATTGACAGGTATCATAGATCCATACATCCTGAAGGGGGATTGCTATCGGTGAATATGCTATCAGTACGTCACTCGCTGCTGCGGCTGTGGGGTTGCATTGGTGCCTGGGCCTTCCTTTTCTCGGCCGGCATTTATCCGGCGCCAAACATCGAAACTCGGGACCATCGCATCGCAACTCTCAACCTCACTCGCATAGACTTCCTGCATTCAATTTTGGTCAAGTAGTGCTACATCTGTACTCTCACGACGCCCAACACGAACCCTACCCTTATCTGGAGTCGCCCAACCACCTCTACCTCTCATATCCGGCCTAAGAGACAAATTCGCCCATCATGTCTGAGCGCAAAGTCCTCCAGGTAAGCTACACGAACGCACCGCAGCTCAGGGACCACCCCATGGATCATCTAACCATCGCTGTGTAGAAATACTATCCCCCAGATTTCGATCCGAGGGATATCAGTCGCCGCAAAGGTCCCAAACAGACTGGTCCGAAGGTCCAAGTAGTGCGAATCATGGCTCCATTCAGCATGAGATGCACTAAATGCGGAGAGTTCATCTACAAGGGCCGCAAGTTCAACTCGAGGAAGGAAACCCCTCTGGAAGAGAAGTACCTGGGCATTCAGATATACTTCCTTCACATTCGTAAGTTCAATCTGCATTCTGAAAAGGCTGTTTCTAACTCCTGAGAAGGCTGTACCCGATGTTCCTCCGAGATTACCATCCGCACCGACCCGAAGAGCAACGACTACATGGTGGTGAAAGGCGCAGTTCGTAACATGGAGCCATGGCGAAACAAGGTTGCAGAGGATGAGACAGTGGACGAGCGCCTGGACCGACTAGAGCGCGAGGAAGCCGAGGCTGCGGGCGAGGAAGAGAAGAATGCAATGGCGGATCTGGAGGCCAAGAACGTCGACGCGCGGCGGGAGATGGCAGCGGCGGACGCTTTGGACGAAATTCGACAACGAAACGCCCGAATAAACCGATCGGAGAAGGACGGTGTCGACTATTCCGACACCATTATTCGCACCGAAGATGAAGAACGGGCGCAACAGGAAAGGGAAGATGACGACGCAGCGAAACGAGCATTTGCTGAGGCCCGAGCCCAGATGGATATTGTGGTGGAGGACGACGATGCGGGTCAAGAAGCAACAGATTCAGAAACGGTATCGGTCAGCACGCCATCCATGAGCATGGCAGAATCCGTCGCCTCTGCACCTGTCACCTCGGTACCTACTACCTCGGTGGCTGAGGCGGAGTCAGAGATGCCACCCCCGTCATTCAAGCGGATCACGAAGAAGAAGAAGAACTATTCCGCGATGCTGGGCCTCAAGAAGAAGCCATCCCTAGTATGATACGACAAACGAGAGGCGGGGATATGATATGCAGCAAGCGAAGAGCCACACGGGAGGATACCCGGCTTCAATGATTTGAATGAGATTGACATCGGGTTGGAATGGAATATGGGCAGCAATACACGAATACAACCCTCAAGCATCAGATACGTATAGTTTGTGTCGTCGTCGTAATACGTACGACAACCTAATGATTTGGTTCTTGGCACAATTATGTACAAAGACAAAATCTTGCCCCCTACATTTACGGGTGGTATACCTTTACATATCATTCAAGCATGGATCAGACGAACGAACATTATTCCGTCGTCCAGACGCACAGTTCTAAAGTCAAGGGCCTTGTCATTGTCACACATCAATCACGTCTTGGGTTGACTACGATGCTCATGAAGCGCATGTGTTGCGAAGAGAAATACGTTTCCCATTTCCGTGTACTTTCGTTAAACTCGCCACACCCCTTCCTTATTGCCTTGTTCCCTCGCATGCTGCAGTATGTACCCATATCCCTGCCACAAAATAAATCCCAAAGTCTCCAGAACGCCATAAATGTATAATTCCCAGTTCGTTAAGCAGTAAGTAGACTGCAGGGCTGGTAAGATTATGTTCGCTCGCTTTTCATGTCGACGCCAACCACTCGTTCGTGAGCTTCTCGTTTATCATCGCCCAAAATGCCACCGGGCTCATGTTTCCTATCGTGGTGTAGAAGAGAAAATAGGTTGTGGCAATGGTGGTGATTTGGCTCGGCGTGTTAGTGCACGGGACGCCAAGTCGCCACCGCCCGGATCATAATCAGGTCGTGGGCAGTGATGTCATGATGGGAAGAATTGAACTCCCACCGCACAGATCCGGACCAAAAATATGCCAAGAATCTCCTGTTAGGAGACTAAATATGCTTGAGTGATCAAAATCATGCGTGATATCCCATGTGGTTGTTGTTGTGACTAGTGCCATTCATTGTCGTGGAACTGGGATGGCGGCGTGAGCCTGGGTTGGCACCGAAAGCCTGCATCTGGCGCTTGGTGTGGTCGAGCATGAACCTCGAGTAACTGGAGAGGTTCTGTGGTGGAGGCACAGACCTGGGGATGCTGACGGAATAGGTTTCTTGTCGGGCAGGCATATTGTTGGATTTCTTGAGGCGGACTTTTGGTTGTGTATGTGAGGGTAGTGGATGTGGGTAAGGTTGAGTGTGCAGGAGGTTCACGGCAGAGGAGATATAGAAGAATTGAGCGAGGTCTCTTTCTCTTATGTTAATAGAGTGAATAAGCTTTTGGGATGAGACCGAGAGGATGGGGGAGATGCCAGGGTCTTATTATACCAAGAAATACCATCCACCACCTCACCAAAGAGGCGGAGAGCGAGAAAGCTGGGGTGGATTTACATCTCCCGCTGGGGTCATCCTCCACACACCCCCAGGTCCCCGTAGACTAGCTGACTTCGGGCCATTGAGTACTGTGGATGGGTCCTTGGACGGGGTCTGCTTAGAGTGTGGATGATCGTTCCCCTAGAGGAGTGATCATCATCATGACCAGCATCGTCAACGCCATGGATGGACGCTTCCTCCCCCCTCAAACACAAGGGATCGTCCCAAACATCCCAGCCAAGTAAAAACTCCCTCACCCACTTCTGGAGGGATCCTCAACTGCCAGTCTCTGTCCGGGTGGAGGAGACGGCGTAGTGATGGCCCAATCCCGTCCCACCCCCGGACGATCGACAGTGATTGTCGCTCTCTTAGTCCAAGTGAATGGCGTAACTCGAGGCTTTTGAGGGCTGCAGGGTTTTCTTAATTCCAATACAATGCACGTACAAGGCCGTGTCAACTGCAGGTATGCTAGCGAAGGGGGACCCACGGGAACCCTCGATCCCCGTCCCCCATCCAGGATCTCCCATCACATCCTGGAGTTCTCATTTCGTCACCAGTAGCACAACTGTGGTATAACTCACTACGTATTACGCTATCACTGTACAAACGCCACATGATGCTCTAGTGAATCAATGGACTCAGAAATGCGAGAGATAGCACATGTCGAGCATGCGAGGGGGGGAGCACAACGAAGACGGAAAGACCCTGTTGATCCGGGCCGGTACCAAGCTCACGCCCCATTCCATGGCGTCCGCCCCTGTCCTCGATAGGTAGAAAGAGGCAAGATGAACGAAGAGAGGGGAAATCAAATGTATAGCATGCAGCCGGACTATCATCGAACCATGGACAACACAGTGTTGCATTCGCCGTGAGACCTAAACCCAGAGACATCTGCAGAGTCTGCAGTTCCATCCCCTTCTCCATGCATGGCAGATTTGAATTGAGGGTCCACGATAACCAGGTATCAATAGGGGACCAACGGCTATCGACTTCTCAAGCCCACGACTTGGCACTGCTGTCGGGATCAGGAGTGTCTGGCTCTCATCCTGTTTGCGGGTCACGCGGCTGGTCATGGGCAAACGGTTCGGGCATACGTTTTGGGATGGTCCCTGAGACGAACTGGAGTGCGACACCACTATGACAAACCAGCTCAGCACGATCCGAGACATGGCGGCCAAGTTTGTGGAAAGGATCGCCGCTGCAGCTACCATGCCTAGGGCGCAAGCTTCCGGGGCTGGCGTGGCCCTTGTTGGCCGGACGGACGTAGAGACAACTAGAGCTGCAAAAAGCAGGATTCACGGGCTCCATACCGGGCAATGGCCGGCTGGTCATCATCCCAGGCTTAGATTCCCGGTGGGTCGTCAATTCCCCAGATCTCGAAAGCGTACGGCCCTCGCAGACATCGACGGGCCAAGTGGAGAAGCTATCTCGGGAATGACTGGGCCGCAGGGCGAGCGACGATTTAGCATTTCTCAGGGTCCAGAAACTAAAGCAGTAGACGTCAGAGAAAACCAGGAAATGTTTGGAAAGGGTCCAAAGGGGCCCAAAGGGACGGATCGGGGTTGAGTCGGGCGATCAGGGCATTGTGCTGGAGTTCCCACGGTGCCGGGCCGTATTCTCCATGCATATTCGCCAAGCCAAGCGCCTGTTTTTGACCTTCCAGCCGCTGGGGATTGTATTGTCCAGTGTCTAAGCCGGGCGTCAACAAGCTCTTGTGCCTCTCTAAACAATGTTCAGTCACTTGGCATCCACCTCGAAAGTGCTGGTGCAACACAACCCACCAACACGCCCGTACATCGGAGACTGCTGTGAAGTGACGTCGGCGCCAGCGCCCATCGACAACCACGACTGCCTTGCTCGACGCCACCAGATGGCTTTCGCACACGGCATTTACGGTACGACAGGCCACGGGCAGATTGACTCGGGGGCGGAAACGGGGCCAAACAGGCATCATTACGTCCAGCGTCCCAACCCGGCAATTCTTCAGCCTTCAGTGACGCCGGACGGTGAGCCTCACCGTTCTGGGTGGACCATGACGGCATAATCCACCGCGGCACGGCGCCAGTGAGGTCACCGATCCCCGCCACAAGCCTGCCGCAAGCCTGCCACAAGCCCGCTACAAGCCCGCTACAATCCCGCTACACCGGCTGATGTCACCCACTAAACGCGGACCCCCGTAGAAAACTGTGGAACCCCTCGATATGGTGATGCGACTCTTCCAACTCCGTCATCATCCTTGTCGCCCCGTCCCACGTCGCACTCAATAGCGGCAAACGGTCAACACTGACGAAAGACGGCGATGGTCTGAGCTGACATCTCGCCGCAAACACTCGTCATCCTCGTCGTTGCTCCGTTACACAGAGTGACACTGCTTCGCTGCTCACATGCGAGACACTGTAAAGGGTGGGCGGGATGCAACTAGAGAGCCTCATCCGCCGCCACGCCACGCTACCCCCCCTGCCACCCTAGGAACTCTAGATGCTTTGAAATTCGGGGATCGTCGCCTATTAACTGCAGGGTGGTTCAGCCTCTAGTGCTTGCTTTGACAAACGAAGCCCATGCTGCGTAGCATCTTTTTGCCTCCTCCATCCTCTGGGAGCTATTCTGCGAGTGGTCTGACGTCAAGACGGCACGACAGCACCATCTAGAAACAGTACAAAAGACTATCATACGAAGCCAATCGAACCAAGTTTGCCAATCACAGAGAAATCTCCACGCAGCAATACAGGCACGCCCATATAAAATCTAAAAAACGCAACAATCGCCAAACCTCGAGGTTCTAGCTTATTAGGCTCCTATTCTAACCACCGAAGAAATAAGCGACTCATTATAGGGAGTTTGCCCTATATGCTAATAAGCTGGGGAATTAAAGACCCCAAAATCCATTGAAATTTGTATGCATTCCTTGGTATTGAATTCTTTAGTCTCCCCCTCAGGCAATCGACCGTCCTCCTTATACTATTAGTTAAGTCCGGATTCCCTTTCAGACATTCATCCCTCCCCACAATCATCAGGCTGGGGATTGATGGTCAAGGACCACGATGCGCCTAGGGAAAACAGAGCTAGGCCGGAGAGTGACCGAGGAGCCGAGACGGATCCTGGTGACGCTGAGCCCGGTACCGGGGCCGCAGGTAGAACCACAGGGGGGTGAAAGCCGGAGCAGCTACGGAGGGAGGGGTGGCGGCTCACTTGATCCCATGGTCGGCGGCGGTTCAGAGGCGCCTGACCTGAGCCGGTGATAGTTAGACGCGGGGACCGGCCGTGAAGATGGGGATGGTGATATTGAGGGGGATAAGAAATCGAGATCATCATAGTTATTGTGACAGTGGCTAGGCTAACGGCGGCGGCAATGACGCCAATGGGGACAAGGGTGAGACCCAGGCAACAAGTCTTTATTTTCATCGTCATCGTCGTCATTACCGTGCAGTTTGGTGCCGTAGTGATAGTGGCGGTAGGCCAAACACGCCCTCCAAGTGGTCGGGCTCGCCACAGTTGCAGCATCACTTCGTCATATATACCCACCATGTCCATGTTCTGTTGTTCCAGTCATCCAAATTGCAGATCCCAGCCCTCACCGTGGCAGCAGCGCTGGCGCTGGCGCTAGAAGGTGTTGGATATGGATCTGGAGCTGGTACTTATGATTGTGCAAGGGGTGGAGGGCTGCAGCTGCTGTTGTTCCTGGGGTGGTTGTAGGGATTTTGTAGCTACATAATGGACTTTCAACTTGATTCCATCTGCTTCTCGAGTGTGGTGAGTGAGAAAACAAACCACGAGAGCACGGAACAAGGAACAAGGAGGGCTAATGGAGGGGAAGAGGATAGAAACACGGGATGTGATGGGGTTCAGGAATATTGAACATCGACAGCACGAAATATCACTTTGAGATGAGAGAAGTTCGTTGAAACAAAGGATGGGCCAGAAACCCGAAGATTATCTGCAGAGGCTGAAGCCAGCGGTACAAGAATACAGCGTTGCTCCTGGTTGCACACCAGCCTCGATTTCCATCACGATAGAAAATGTTACTGCCATCAGCATCGTTACGTTGGTTCTTTCTCACGATGGGCGTGTGATACGAGACATTGCAAATTCCGGTTAATTCATTGATGCCAGTCCATTGTTGTCTGTCCCTCGACGCCTATTCATAAATATCCTCGATTCTCGGGTTGCAAGACCAAGATGTTCCCGGCCTCAATCAAGGATCTAACTTTCACCACTGTTTGCTCAATGAGTTGGAGGACTCTGAGACATTCTGACCTACCCTAAAGAGGGCGGTTGAAATCGGCTCGGCTAGAACCGGACGCTCGAACCCCAGCGTGCTCCAAGAAAAAAAAAGTTGACATGAAAGTGCGCTTCGAACAGGTCAAGACAGACAGACAGACCAATTGACTTTGCTGTCTATGAAAACCCGACGGGCGCGCCAGTGACTTTTTGACTCGGACATGCTCCCATGCCGCATCACCAGCCGCTGGTCAGAACCAGCCGCTCCTTCAACAACTACATCGCCGGGTTGATGCGCACATTCTTCCTGACCACTCCGAGCCACACTCCGAGCCACTCTCCGAGCCCCTCGATCCCTTCCACGCCGTCGCCGCGCCGCTCTCGCTCACATCTCCCTTCTCCAACTCCTTCGCCCTCGCTGTCACAACCACCCAGGTCATCTCCGCCGCATCATGTCCCACCGCTACACTCACCATCGAAAATGAGCGGATATCAACTCCCCCGTCAGAGGCGGCAGACTCGCTCTGCCGCCCGTATGAATGCGCCGGCTGCCATCCCAGGCCTCACCTTGGCGCAACATGCGCCCGTCGCAAACCACCTACCTCCTCGGTATGTCTCTCAGTCAACCCCTTCTCACCAGCATCGCCAACTAATCCTCTCCCGTCCTCCCTAGACCTCCGTCGCAGCCCGCCCTCATGGTAGCCGCCAGCAAACCCGCCAGCAAACCCGCCAAGCGAGACCCGTTCACAAACACTCAAGCACCCAGTGCCTCCTCCGGCGGCGTCCCTGATCCCACGCCGCAGTACATTGCCCAGGCGCTTCTCAACCCTCAAATTCTCCAGCAGCCGCGCCGAATCCTGATCGTCATGGACCTCAACGGCACCCTCCTCTACCGCCCGAACAAGCGCAGGCCCTTCCACTTTGTCGAGCGGCCCTACGCCCGCGCCTTTCTGTCATACTGCCTCGACACCTTCTACGTCGCCATCTGGTCCTCGGCGCGCCCTGAGAACGTCTCCAAGATGGTCGCCCAGCTCCTCACTCCCGAGCAGTGCGAACGCTGCCTCCTAGTCTGGGCCCGCGATCAGTTCGGCCTCTCCCCGGCCGACTACGACACCAAGGTCCAGGTCTACAAGCGCCTCACCAGTGTCTGGTCCAACCCCCGCGTCATGTCCTCCCACCCGGCTGCCCAGGAAGGTGGCCGCTGGGACCAAACAAACACCGTCCTGGTCGACGACTCTCGCGAAAAGGCTCGCAGTGAGCCCTTCAACCTACTTCAGATCCCCGAATTCTCTGGCCTCGCCACCGAATCTCCCAACGTCTTGCCCCAGGTCCATGATTACCTCAACTCACTCTCTCACCAAACCGACATCAGTCGCTTCATGCGACAGACTTCATTCAAACTCGACCCAAGTTACATCTTGCCGTCACAATGAATATGCCTTGCCAGCAGTGTCTTCAGGAGAAGGACGGGAAGTGCCATTGCTAGAGTCACCAACTCAACCAGCAGCTCATTTTTTGTGCCATTTGGTTGGCCTTTTTGAGATACCCCGAGGCTTTGTTCCCTCATTCCGCATAGAACTTCATCCGCGGAAATCAAAATACACAACATGCACAATCAAGTAGACACAAAGTTTGTTGTTTGTACGATTGCAGCAACATTCTGCATCTGTTGTCCGATTGGTTTCATCAAAGTGACCTTTTTCCGGGCATCGCGTACAAGCTGCCGGGCCCTCTTGGGCCTACATGAGGCATTGCGTCATCGCATTCCATTTTGCCTCCCAAATCGTTTCTAACCATAAGCCATTATCATCATTCCCCTACCCTCAAAGTCGTTAAGCATTTACTTGAAGACCTTGCCATCGGCAAGGGGCCACTCCTTGCCCTCGACGGTGGTACCCTTCTCCCAGCCCCAAGCATCCTCGATGAACTGGCGGTCCTCGGGCTTACTGGCGTCCAGCTTGGTGAAGGCGTAGCTCTCGTAGTCAGGAGCGACATCGAAGGCGGGCACGTAATCCTGGCCACGGATGACGAAAGCACCCTGGATGATAGAGGAGTTGTTCTCGCCATAGACGGCAGCGCAGCCGAAGATGTACTTGCGGGAGCCCTCAAGACGGTTGTTGAAGCCGCCAATCAGGTTGTTGGACATGAAGGTGAGGGTGAGCTCCTCGTTGTACTTGTAGTCAACCTTCCAGATGGAGTACTCCTCGAAGTTAACGTTCTCCCAGAACCACTTCATGGCCTCGTTGTGGTCCTTGATGTTGGAGTACTGACGCTTCCACTCATCAATGGGGAGAGTGGCCTTGCCGAGGGCCTCAAGGGGGTGCTTGGCCTTGGGGGCAGTGGGCTCAGCGGGCTCCTCAGCGGAGGCAGCAGCGACAGGGGCCTCCTTCTTGGGAGCGGCCTCCTTCTTGGGCTGCTCGGGCTTCTTGGGGGCAACGTTGGTGAGAGCGGGAGTCTCGAGGAACTCGAGCTGCTCGGCAACAGCGGAGTAGATGGGCTGGTTGCGGACAGTGTCGAACCAACGGGTGACGTGGGGGTTCTCCTCACGGTACTTCTTGTCGAAGAAGTACTGGAAGCCACGCTGGGCAATGCCAGCGGCGAACAGGTCGGCAAGGGTGATGCGCTCACCAACAAGGTAGGTGTTGTTGGCGAGGTGCTCCTCAACAACAGAGAAAGCCTTCAGGGTAGCCTTGGAAGCATCCTCGACGTTCCTCTTGTTGTAGGGGGCACGGCCCAGAAGGGGGCCGAACCAGTCACCCAGACGAGGGAGGACCTCGGTGTTGAAGAAAGAGAGCCACTTCAGAATAGAGGCATAGCTAATGTGACTCTGTTAGCTACATGAAAAATAGAGATTTTTTGAGCGGGGTACACTTACTCCTGCTTGGTCTTGCCGAGGAGGGTGGTCTTCTCGTTCTGGGAGGTGACTGTGGCGGAGTTAGCAAAAAGCTCCACGACAAATAATGGCAACAAAGTGCATGAGTGACGGGTTGCGAGTCAGAAGATAGACGTTATCAACAGAATATGTTTGAAAAGAACATTCAGACAGGGATAACTGTGTAAAAAAGCTAGATCATCATTCGCAAGGGGCAGGGTCGGCGAGGCAAATGAAAGTGGTGCGATGTTGGGGTTTCACATACGGTAAACGGCGATAGCAATGCACTCGGAGAGAGTGAAGCCATCCTCGCCAACGAAGGCGGGGATCTTGCCAAGACCGCTGGCAGTGAGGTGCTCAGCAGAAGCGTTGCCAGCCTCGGCCTCAACGACGTTGAGCTCGAGGTCGTTGGCCTTCGCGACGGCCTTGATGGCGGTAGAGCGGGCGTTGCCCTGAACACAAGAAACCGGTCAGTAACGGCGAGGCAGGCGTCAGGAGACGAGCTGATATACCTCGCGGGTGTAGAGCGTTCCGAAAGGCATCTTGGACGTTTGCTGGGCTGGCAGCGAAAAATAAGTTGTCAGAAGATGAAGAGGAGAAGTGAAGGAGGGGAAGGTGTCATGGAGGAAATTTTTCTTACGGTAGTGGTGGGCCAAATTGCATGCCCCGCGCTAGCGAAGGCCTAGCTGCCTGAGCAACGGGCGGGCAACGCGGTGGCTGGTGAGGCGGCAAATGAAGGCGGTGAGGGCATTTGCGCTGTGGCGAAGCCCTTCCAATTCTGCCCAACTGCACCAGGCCCTAATTGGAGTGTCCGCCAGCTCTTGTGTTATCTTCACGTGATTTCTGCGGAGCTTGCCGCCCTTGCTTTGCATCTCGAATTCTTATGCAGTTTTTCTGGCCAGACGACGTTGATTGTTGAGAGCCCGATCCGCGAATTCGACGGGGCCCCCTCGGAAACCCGCTATCATGACCACACTCACCAACGGCTTGCGGCAATTGCGATGCTCAAGTCAACTCGCCCGAGCCCAATGGCGCCAGCCTGTCTTGGCCCGATCCAGCTTCCAATTCGGCATCCGAAGTCTCACCACCGAATCGTCTACGCCAGAGCAACCTGCATTTCCTGAGTCGTCGCCCGTCTCCGTCCCTTTTCAGGGTGTCAAGCACGCGCGAGCTGTTCCGGTGACGCCCTCGTACTTCTCCCGAGAGCCCCAGTTCAACGACCTCTACATTCGCATTTCCCGCCTCTTGACGAAATACCACCACCTCCCGACTCTTCCCGCGAGTGAAACTCCCCAAACGCCATGGGTCAAGCTTGACGAGATGCGGTCAAAGCTGGGTGAGCCGGTCAAGGCCTCTCATTTCGCCAAGGTGATGCGGGTGGCAAAGCGTCTCAACCTGATTGAGCCATCGCTGTTCCCCCAGGAAGTCAAGGTGGCACTGGACGATTTCAAGCGAGATATCAACCCGTTCAGTAATGTGCCGAGCGTCGGTGTCGTCGACAAGCACGGCCGTGCTGTCGGGGTTGGCAAGAGAAAGGAGTCGACTGCCCGTGCCTGGGTTGTGGAGGGAAACGGTGAGGTCCAGATCAACGGCAAGACGCTGAGCCAGGCATTCGGCCGCGTTCACGATCGTGAGAGCGCCATTTGGGCCTTGCAGGCCACAGAGAGATTAGACAAGTACAACGTCTGGGCACTGGTGGAAGGCGGCGGAACGACCGGTCAAGCCGAGGCTCTCACTCTAGCTGTTGCCAAAGCTTTGATCATCCATGAGCCAGCGCTGAAGACAGCTCTTCGAAAGGGTAAGTATTCCGGCCTTTGCCATGACGAGTCTTTTAGAATGAAAACTAATCTCCCCGTCTCCAGCCGGTTGCATCACGAGGGACCCGAGAACTGTGGAGAGGAAGAAGCACGGCCATGTCAAGGCGCGCAAGATGCCGGCTTGGGTCAAGCGATAAGTAGTCGCCGTCAGAAAGCTGACGATGCAGAACTGTGGGACGAGTCTATGGTGGTGTGGGGGCTCGTGAGATGTATGGCGAACGGGCCAAGTGATGCCGTACGCGACCTGTACTGTACTGTACAAACAATCGTCAAATGTAGTTTTAGAATCCCAGGATTGGCTTCCAGGCCCGACACTAATGTGCAATCACCAACGAGTCACATATGTTGGGGTGTGTGACATATCGTCCAGGCGCCATGTCCGCCTTGGCCGCCCCATGTGACAACGGATGTTTGTGCGGGCGTCGAGGCTCTCGGCGAAAATACCCTTAGCATGATCCATGCGCAACCTATCATCCTACAGATAATATCACGAACAGGGTCAAACTTCATACGCCATCGGGACTCTCGCCACGTGCCATGCGTCCATTGCTGTGCGTTCGGACTGTTGAATCTGGAGAAGACCCCATGACATGCATGGGAGACCTTGGCCTAGAGTGACTGACCCATGATATTTCGCACCCTTTATCGCCAACGGTGTGTGGTATAGGGTAGTTTATCATCAAAGAGGACTCGTCCACGTCGATGTAACAATGCTTCCATGCTCCGGCCAACCCGGAAGAAAACACGGACCAACCATCAAACTCCCTGCATTTGAACTTTTACGACAATAACAAGCCACGCGCGGAGTTGATAACCTAGTGCTGTTAATCAGGCCACGCTCAGTCCTCATCCCCGTTTCGATGAGTTCATGAGCTGTGCAGACACCCGTGTCCCTGCAGCAAACCGTGGCATCTACACCGGATGCTCTTCCCGTGCAGGCCTTTGGCGGCATTCCGAGTCATCTGGCCAGGTTTGGGTTTGGGCCGGTTGGTGGTGGGGGGTTTTTGTGGATGATGGTGTTGTGCTGCTAGTATCGTGTGAAAGCAAACCTCATCTGAAGGGGAAAATCTCGCAGACCAGGTGGTGAGGTGGGCTGTGCCAGCCGCGAGGCCGTACCCCCCCAGCTCATTCCATTCCCATTCCATCCCATCCGCATTCAAAGTGGCATCAGGACCTCCCAGGATGAGCGGCAATTAAGCCGCGACTGCATGCCGGTGCGGGTTGGGCGGCTGGAGAAATGCTGTACGCCCGCGTGAGAGAGGAGGTCGTGTATGTAATTAACTCGTCAACGGCGTTTCAATTTCATGGAGGCTGGTCGACCGTTGGAGGTATACATCCCCACAGGGGTTACAAAGTTAGTTCGGACGCAACGGTTTTCGGAACCGTCTCAAGCAAGTTCAAGGGCCCAGGTATCTCCGAGCTTTTGAGCGCCTAGCCGCTTTTGATGCAGTAAGTATAAACTCTCGTTTTAGGCTCCAAACAATTCGTTGCGACGCTGGAGAAATGGCAAAGCGGCAAAGCCTGATGGTCAAGTCCTCGGTTAAGAAGCTTAATCTGCGGCGAGGAGTCGGTAGTGGCAGTGGCACAGTCGCGAAAGAGGGTGTAAGATCGAGAAGGCTTCTAGAAGGCCAGGGTGGGTTGGGTGTTTCAGCCCGCTGAGACGGAGCGATCCGGTTGGTCTGGACTCGTCGTTTCAGCAGCACCAGCCAGCGTGTGTTGGCGGGTCGATGGATGGGAATCCTCCGAAAAAGCGACGAACAGAAGAGCGGCTAATGATTGCGATGACGGCATCGAACAGTGTAGCAGGGGCGGGCTGGCGACGAAGTGGCATCACCTAGATGGTAAGAGGACTGAGGTTTGAGGCCGTCGGCGCAGCTCGCTCCAGGTCAGCTCGGGCCTAGGCCAGGCCAGACCCGATACAGGTACTTCCCGAGGTGGAGGTGGTGGATGAGGGCGGACGGCGGTTTGAGGTCGGCGTTTGGGGCGGACGCAACCACGAGTGGACGGCAGGCCTGCACCAGACCAAGAGTAGACACAGCACCACCATGTTGCGGCACGCGGTACTCTATACATTTGGACGGTAACATATACCCGATTGTCAACAGCGCTTTTCGGGATGAGGCTGAGATCGACCATTGATCTTACATCCAGGGCCAGTCCGATGCGGCGCCTTGCAGGCCGATGCAGTAGCGATGCATTGCCGCGGGGGCGCGGCGACGTCGATGGGGGGATTGAATGCTCGATTGCCACTGGCGAGCATGAGCCGGGCAGCAGCGTGTCATCGTCTGCACATCATCGACGCACCTTAGCACCCTTGGTGGTGCACACCAAGAGGGCTGCCGGGCCAGTGTATGGTCAGGCGCAAGGTGAAGTGCGCGCCTCGTCGAAGCAGATTGGAACCATGGCATGATGGCCTCCAGTTGGCCAATGGCTCTGGCTGTGGGCAGGACCATGATTGGACTCGCACTCGCGACCGAGCCTTTTGGACGTGGGGACGTCGAGACTTCTCTCCACTAACGCCGCCCGCCAGCCCTCGAGTACGGGACGGCTCTTCATGCAGAGCTGATGCGCGTTGCCTGTTGCAGTGCTAGACGCGCGAGACATGATCCGATATGCGCGTCAGCTAGCGAGCTTCAGCAGCAAACCCTGCGGCTCAGGTACCGGTACGGGGCCAAGGCCAAGTGTGTGTGGAGACGCCGATGGGAGATCTCGGTGACGAAGTGGACAATTTCATATGTGCACCACCCTTTGGGGAAGGGAGGGGGAGGGGTGCTGGTAGGGCGGTGGTCGGGACTGTAGGCGCTGCCGTGCACGCACGCGGGCGGTGGTCGGTGAGGAATAGAATCTCACAGAAGGAATCGACAAGATCCCACTTGGCGAAATGACAGCGGACGAGGGAGATGACTGTTGGCGGCGAGGCTGGTGAGCATCATGCACTATGTTCCTTTGTTTTCGCTGGCACTGGCAGTTGGTGTTTTGGTGAAAGTCAAAAATAGGTTCAGGTTGCGGGTGGTTACAGCGGTGTGGGGTTCTGTCACAGGACTGTGACAGGTGGCGACGGCAGCGGCAGCTGGCAGTGGCATTGGCATTGGCAGTGGCTGAGGCACAGCTGGCAGCTGGCAGGCAGTTGGCCACCAGGTGTCCACTAGACACCAGACACCAGACACCAGCGCCTGGCTGTGGCCACCTCACCTGTCGGGATATTTCTGTCCGCCGACCGACACTGCGTCCCAGGCGGATTCGGCCCCGCCCTCGGGCACCTTCCCCACCAGCGCAACCCATGATTACGTCCCATTGGCGCACAGGCCCTGGTCGCTAAAAATTTCCGCCTGACGACATCCATGGCTTCCAACACGGCCTGCCCCTGGCATCTATTTTTTTCCCTCCCTCCACGACGAGACATGGTTCAAGGGCCCAGCGTTCCACCATGTAATAGCTCTACGACGTAGTAGTATGGGCCATCCGTCTCCTCATCGTTGCGCCTGGAAGTTCCGTCAGCCGTCATTGGCCTCTATCCGCAGGCGCGCTAGCACACGCCCAACCAGCCCGAACGTACCGGTACCGGCTCATCCTGCTCGTGCTCACCACCTCACCAGCCCCAGTATCTTCAGCCCCAGCTTGTCAACCCGAAAGCTTTCGTTCGGACGCAGGCGCTCGTCCCGTCGTCGCACTCTCCGAAGGGATCACACGGGCCGGCAAACGGATACGCCAGGTACGAGGCGCCCTGTGTCCTGTCTTGTGCTCGCTGTTCCGTCCAGGTACGGGACGTAGACTACGACACGCTACATGGATCAGCATGGATGGCATTCTCTGTCGCCCTCTCTCATCGATTGGGCAACGTGCCTCGAGAATCTGGATCCGGGAGTGGGCTAGGCCTTGCCTCAATCTGGGTGGTTTACTTACTTTTTTTGCTCTGTTTGTATTGGACAGGTTTCCTTTTGTTCGCAACAATTCCCTGTCACGCCCAAGCTCCGTCTTGTTACCTTGGCCGGGAGGAGGGAGTAGCTTTTGTTTCTTCACGGGATGACAAGCTCCCGTTGCACCTTGAGAGTAGTGTCTGCCAAACGCCCCGGTGTCTTAGATCCAGCAGGAATGTCTTGCTTTTTCCCCATCTCAGCTGCTGGCTGTCTCCTAGCTTGCGATCAGCCGTTCAGCCTCGCCTTGCTGAGACAGGATTGCCAGCACAGCGCATCGATTGGCTGTGGGATTGTGATCCCAGGCATTGGGATCGAGGCTTGACAGGTTCACCACAAATGGCTTACATGTGTTTGGCTACGTGTGGTTTTCGGTATTCGCCCCCTCGGGGTCTATTTGTCGGCATGCCGGCGGGCTGTCTGATCTTCAGCCGACCCAGGGCAAACCCAGGACTGCCAGGACAACGTCTAATCATGGGCATGCTCGTGTGCGGCACAGCATCTCGACCCTTTTTCTTGTTTCTTTTTATTTTCTCCTTGCACCTAAAACTGTTTCGGGTCTCTCGATGAGCATTGGAGTTCCCGAAAAACGCCGTGGGCGTGATAGAGCCACCACCTGGCAACTGGCTGCATGCGGCGTGCAATTGGGCATACGGTGCCACTCTCTCCAAGGTTTTTATGTGTCCGTCCCTGGCATCCTGACCTGACTTTGACTTGGCCTGTGGTGTGTGCCTGGGCAGAAACGTACCAGTAATAATCAGGATCGCGGGACTTGTCTCAAGTTGGTAATAGCCCACTCGACGACGCGTTTAGACTTTGCGACCCTCCCTCCACCACTCACCGGCGTCAGGATCTCTCATCAAACGCCCCGTTCATTCCTCAGGTGCTACGCAGGACGCCCACAGGACAGTGGTAGCAGCAGCAGCAGCAGAAACACATGCAGCACAACACCCCGTCCCTTTAGGGCCTCCGGGGTCTGCTCCAGGGTTCTTCTGCACGGCACCAGCAGCTCCAGTAGCTCCAGCAGCTCCAGCAGCTCCAGCACCACCTCCACCTCTCGCAGCAGGTCGGGGCCACGATGAAATTGGACTGCATCCCCAGCCGACAGGAGACGGGGCCCTCGGCCAAGAAGCAACGATGAGAAGGCAGCTGCGCCGGACCCGAGAACCTATGGATAAACATATGGATAGGCCCACGGCTCCCACGGCTCCCACGGCCTGTGAGCCCTCTTCACGGGCGCGCCGTGGCCGTGGTGGCCCGCGCATTAACTGTCCTGTCGCCGCGCCCCCTTAGCACTACCCCATGGCAAGCCACGTTGAAGGCTGCCCATCCCCTTCATCTTTTGCTGGCGCCGCCTCTTACCACTGCGCCGGGCCAGGGGTGCTGTCGCGAGGTGGATGGTGGACGCTTTGCCGATCCGCTACAATCTTGAGGGCCGTTGTGTTGAGCCCTTCTACTGCTTGCTTGGCTCGTCGGCGTCCCGTGAGCCACCCAGGCCGCCTCAATCCGTCGGCCTCACCTTACCCGCATCGATCTTCGCCCCTCTACGCTCTAAGCCATCACTCACACGGCCACACACGGCCACCCTGATTGCCATTCTGGTCCATCTGAACGCCCACCCCCCAACTAGTTGTCTAAGGGTTGTGGTCTGGCACCGCACCTCAGCTGCCCTGGATCGTCTCTTTACGCCATCTTAGAGGCATGTCTGGGATGGGATTTTGATCCAATTCTCCTTCGCCTTGCCTTATCCTTCCTCTTTCTAATACACCCCCCCTCTCTTCTCTCCTCACTCCTTCCCGTCCCTTCCAAAATCCCCAGTCCACATTCAAATCACTCATCTTTGCGCCCCTGCTCTTCTCGGCGGACCCGGGCGTGTCGGTACAAGCCAACAGCTCGATTTCCTTTCGACTTATGCTATAAGATCCCAAGGCAATCCTCCCGTCCCTCTGGATTTCGTCATCTCTGCGATCCCAATCTTTCCCCGTTGTCCCCACACTGGACACCCCCCGTCGCTTTGTCCTACTAGCTGCCCTCACTTAAATCTTCTCGACCAAGCTAGAAAACCGTCATCGCTCAACTCGGCGGACTCGAGCGCCTTGCAGCCAGCCTAGTGAATTCTCGTTCGAGCGCTCTGGTCGCTCGTTGAGACTTTGGTGCGGTTGGTTTCCTGGCCCCAGCAGATCGCGGTGGGCTCGAGCTTGTCATGCCCGAGGTCTTTTTGCATGGGGCTATCCAGGATACACCTAGTACAGCGCGAGACGACCGTTTTGACAACTCATCCGCAAGTCCCACTCGCCTTACCGGCTTGTTTACAGCCCTGGACCCCCAGAGCCCCAGACCAAGCTACCTGCGGGTCCCAACGCCTCGCTCTTCGTCATCTCATCGACCTCTGTCCCTCCGGGCATGAATGGCGCTAGCCTCTAGCTCGGCTGACCTTGTCATTGCGATTTGACTTGATAACTACCTTGCGACCCAGGTCCCGGCTGAGCCATCAGCTTCCCTGCCTGACCATAAAAAGCATTGGGCCTTGCTGCGAATAATAGACCGGAGGCACCCTGCTTGCAAAAGCCTCCGTTACTACCCTTCAACTCGAGTACCGTCTGGCCTAGTCACACCTTCCCTACCTTGTTTGGTCATCGATCTTCGATCATCGCGCCTCCAACCAAGGTGGGCTTGATTCACACAACCCCGCGATAGCCCCTCCAGCATCCCGTCGCCGGACTGCTCGCGCCCCTCGCTGTCGCCCGTGTGAACCATCTTCCTGACCGAACGCTTCTTCAGTCTCCCCGACGACAAAACTTCCTATTATTGTACGACCCCCCCAGGTGATCCAAACTGGCCGCTGTACACTCCGCTTCGTTGCCGGCCACCCATCGGCTGGGCTCGACGATAGAGTCGTGTGGCAACCAAGGTCTCCGTGGCATGGATGACCCGAACCGAGTGAGGAGGCAGAATGAACCGCCGGTTCATCAAACTTCCAACCAGAGATACTCCATCCAGGATCCTTCCCAACAGCGTCGTTCGCTTGCCACAGGCTCCAACGACAGATACCGCCCTGCTCCCATAAACACGTCCCCGTCACCAGCGCGAGGGATGGGAGGTGCGAGTAACTACAACACATACTACCAAGAACCGACAGCATCGTTCTCGACAGCAAACATGCCAGCAGCAGCCATGGCCTACGGGTCCGAGTACGGCGCAGACTCTCGCCAGCCAACTCAAGGTTTCGGTGGCTACGGCAATGCCGCGACTATGATGTACAACGTGGCTCAACCGACCACGCAAACGCCAGTCTACGATGCGCAGCAGTTTGGATCGCGGCAACCCTCCGCCATGCAGATGATGACCCCAGATGTTGCTTCAACCTACTTTGGATCCGAGGCGGGAAGCACCGGCGGCCCGGGTCTACAACAGCCGGCTCAGGGCTCCGGCGCATCCGCCAA
Source organism: Cylindrodendrum hubeiense (assembly GCA_014621425.1). NCBI lineage: Eukaryota > Fungi > Ascomycota > Sordariomycetes > Hypocreales > Nectriaceae > Cylindrodendrum > Cylindrodendrum hubeiense. Next base: position 31,662 of record JAANBB010000388.1, read on the forward strand.
CGTATACCAGCAAAACACCCCCATGAGCTACGCAGGAAACATGTCGAGCGTGAGCGCGATGCAACAGACCCCAGCGAGCGCCGATGTCTCCATGAACGAGGATCACGAATATGCAGAAGGCGCACTGGAGGAGAAGTGGGTCAACTACCAGCGGCAACTCGGGACCATCTTTCAGGAGATTGTGACCGGGTCCCTCGAGAGCGCATCCGAGACATTGTTGAGCGTCTCTAGCTGGCTGTTGACTCAGGTGGCTGATCTTGGTATGTATTTTTGCTTCTTTGAGCCGAGAGACAGGACTCAGAGGGACGGCATGGCTGACATTACTCGTGCAGGTCTGAACCTCGATGACACCAACCTCCACGCTGACAGAATCAAGCTCTGGAACGACTTTAACCACGCATGGTTGGCTCTCGGCTACCGACAGATCGAGTTGATGATATCGTCACAACAGCCTTCGAGGGCCCAGACCGTCATGTCCAAGCCTATGATCAAGAAGATGGGGAACGAATTGATACGACTATGTGATGGGATTGAGCGCCATGGACTGGTCGACTACCAATACGGGGTGTGGGAGGAGCAAATTACTACTGGTATGTGTGACGGCCTCAGCTCAAAAGCCCCCCCGCGCAACTAACACGATCGCCGCAGTACTTGAAGATTGTCTCGATCTCTACGAAGCCCCCGAGGAAGCGAGCGGCAGTGGCGGGTCTCGCTGAAGCCAAGGACGCCAGCGGGATTGATCTAGAGGCCCCGACAACCAGGATAGCCCGCCCCATCTGTCTCATACAACCCCTCGAGCGCCACGGATGCCACTTTTGGCGAGGTGTTTACTTCCTGGACACCAAGGCGCAAGGGCGGGCGGGGAGACGGCGGCTGGATTTGCGCCACTGCGCTTCCCGCTAACCGCCTCATCACTCCTTTTTTTTTGATTGTTGCGTCAAAACATGCTCCTACCCCTTGTTGCGCTTAGCGGCCGGACCGGATGACAGGCAATTGGGATGATAAGGAGTTTGAAAGGGATAATTTTTTTTGGGGGTTTGTCTTGTTTGGATTTGTTTTCCCCGTCTTTTTTGCTCCTTGTTTTTTGTTTCCCCTGTCGCTGGGTCTCCCGTCGACATGGTGGAAAGAAAAGCAACGAGCCCCGGCTGATACCATGTATGGTACCCCATCTCCGGGTTCACGATTTCCTTGAATGGTTCTTGCTGGGCTCTCTTGGCACTTTGCTAGGGACACATGTACACAGCATACCGATCACGACGACAGGGCGGGGGTTACCGGGGAATGGCAAGGGACATGGGAACAGGGTCGGGCAGGAGGATCGGAGGCGGACGGGAAAAGGGCATCGGGCGGCAGCGGAATGGGCGTGCGGGTAATGTTTTACAGACAAGGCGTTGACTTTGCGTCGTACTCTGACCGCGGGGGAGGCAAGTCGGTCGGAGAGGAGTGGGGTTTGTTTTCCATCTCTTGGTATAGACTTTGCTTGTTGTATTATCTACAGGGCCTAGATGGGTCGGATCGGGCTGAGGCGGACATTGGGGGCGATGATAGGGAAGCCTAGGAAAGCCCTCACGGGCTAGGCGGTGCTCTGGGAACGAACCTGGACGAGGCGTTTTGTCAAGACACACTATATGGGACGGATGTGACGAGATACATGGAGGATTCGGACTAATACCAATGCTACTGTACGAATAAGAATTATTGTTACCATTACTTTTGCTCGCTTGATCGATCGATTGGCGGTGATGGACTACTAAGCTCACGGCTAGGCGACTACAAGTCGGGGTTTGGGCTTCCATCACACTGGCAATCGACGACCAACTTGGCGATGGTGTGTCATTCAGTTCGTGCCCAACTCTTGTCACGTAGTTCGATCAACAACCATGAACGGTACACAGTACACGGCCATTCTGCCTAGTTCTAGCGCGCAACGATGAGAAAGGACAGCAAATCGTTGGCTCTGGGCGACCTTGGAACCTGGAACCCGGGAAAAACATAACCAAGGGGGAGCAGGGAACAAGGGACCAGAGGGTTCTGGAGGAGGAGGGCACGCTACCGCGTGTCCGCGGCCAACGCATCCACATCCACACCCACATCTGCGTTTCCATTCCCGATTGACGGATGGCACTCCATCCGTGAGAAGCAGAGTGAATCTCTTGCGAACGCGTCTCGCCGTCTCCGCGTCTGATGGGGTCCGGCCCCCGCCCACTCTTTTTTCGTTCTCGACCCCCCCCCCTCTCCATTCCCCTCTGATTCTACGAAGCTCCTTTCTTGACCGCAAAGTGCGGAACCTGAAAAAGTCGCAGCTACTGCATGCTCGGAAAGGGGAGGGGGGTTGTGGGTTCAGCTCTGTTGTTAGAGGGGGGTGTCTCCGCGGAGAGAGGGGGGTTATGGCGAGGCAAAAGTACAGGTACTTTTTTCGTTTCTTTTTCTTGTTTGCCTTTGACATGGCATCGTGAAGGACCCTTGTATGTTTGGCTTGGGCTGTGAACACTGGGAGGGGTGGCTCGGCGTGCTGAACCGAGAATATTTGGGATGGGCGTGGAGGTTTTCGGGTTGGGTTGTATGGGTGTTAGTGGGTGGGTGTAAGTTGATAGACATGGGGTTATTGGGCATAGAGACATAGATTCTGAGCCAAATCAAACACTGCAAATCAAGTTTCTCTCTATACTTCTCTGTGTATGATTTTCGCTACCAAGCTTACAATGGCTTGGCCGGTGGTTCTGACTCTCTCTCTGACACACCGACACACCATCTACTCGTTGACTTCCCGATATGCTTTGCACCCGACTCCCTTGATCCCGAATATTCCCGTGCCGCCCCCTCCAGCTTTGGCCTCCGAAGCAAAAGCCCCGTGAGAGACGGCGACAAGGGCAAGAGGAAGCTCGGAGACCCCCAAAAGTGTGGTAAGAAGTAGGGGCGGGCGGCTGGTGCTGGCGGGGTGGAGGCCGGAGAGCGGAGAGGAGGCCGGAAGGATAGGTAAGGAAACAGAAACTCACTAAGGCAGTGTGTAAAAGCCAGGGCAGGGCGAACAAGAATAGTAGCAATTCCCATTCACACACGTCTAAGCAGGCTTTGGCTACATGGAGTTAGCTCTCTAATTTCTTAGTCTGAGCCTCTGAGCCAAAGGCCGTTGCGACTAGTGGCGATGGGGAGAGCGTCTAGTGTCTAGCGTCTAGTGTCGAAGAGTGTCGTAGAGTGTCTGTGCCTTGGGCGTGAAGTCACCGCCGTCCAGGTTCCCCATTTCTCTTCAGCTCAGTCCGCCTCACCCTGCGAAACTGAAAAGCTTAGTTTGTCAACAGTGCGACGGTACCTCGGCCAGTTACGCCCGGTACTTCGGAGAGACCTGAAGAGGCCACAGCGGCGTGAGGTGGCCGGCCTGCCAAATTGGCCGCTGGCCTTTTGGTTACATGGAGACAAGTACAGATGTACCGCGTCGGGTAATCAAACGCGCAACGGCATTTACGTAGCAACTCATGCAGGTACCTCTTTCGTTTTATTGCCGGGCACTGCAGCTGTGGGGAGTCAGCAGAGGATGGAAGATGAATGGAAGACGGAGCACGCAGAGACACACGGACACACGGACACACGGGCACACGGACACACACCACAAACACACAGACAGAGGACACACAGACAGAGGACACACGACGCAGAAACACACGGACAAAAACACGGATGCACACTCGGCCAGCCATAGCCATATTTAGAGACCACATAAACGCAGTAGGGTGTCGACAGATTAACACACGCGCCCCAGAAAACCCGCACGCCGGAAGCGCATTCGCCCCTCCGAAAGCTCAGATACGTGATGACGAGCATAGAGAGAGCACAGTCCAACGCGCAACACGCCGAGAAATTCGAGACCCGGGCCCGGTGCTCCACGTAGATTACTCATGCCATTTCCATTTTCATCCGGTATCCTCGGGGGGTTTCCATAGTCCTGTCCTTTTTTTTCTCTCTCCCTTTTCATCTCCCCACTCTTACCTGCGCATTCTCAGCCCCTCTCAATTACAGATTGCACAGTCATACATATCGTATCGCGTCAACCCCCTGTCATCGATGAGAAGGACGGGCAGGGGCCTCGGGGAAGGGAGGGGTTGTTTTGGGTTGCCCGATGTCATGGGGATGGATGGCTGGGGGATGGCAACTCCTTGGCCGTGGCTGGTGCAGGGCGGCCGCAGCAGAACCGGGCTCAGCGAGAGCGAGATAGAGAGGGTGGGTTATGGGGACATGCGCGTGCACGATCCTGCGGGAAATAAACAAGACCGACGTTGAGAGCGACGAGTGGAGGTCGACTTTGTTGGTTTCGGCAGTTGGGCTGGACGAAAGGGTTGGTCTGGTTGGCCCCCGACAATCTCGGCTGTGACGGAGGTTGACGGAGGTTGACGGGAGAGGGTTGACTACCAACCTAGGTACCTGCCTACCTTGCCTATCTGCGTCCTTGCGCCAACTGTGCCGCCGCCTCACCTGCTGCAGGCGGTTGTTACGAATGTCCCAGACTCTGAAACTAATGTACCTAGTTGGGTTACTTACTTACCTAGGTAGGTAGGTAGGTAGACAGGCAGGTAGGTGGCAGGTTACGCACCTGGTAGGCAAGGTAAGGTAGTAGTAATATGGGTAGTAATATGGGTGTCCAGATGTACAGTACCTTACCGCTGCTGAAATGGCCGTCATTGACAAGGAAGGCGTGGTTGGGTTAGGTCTTACCGACTTTCCTCCGTCTGGGGTTGGTTTCATGCGCGACGACACAACAGAGCAACGAAGGAAGGAAGGAACACGCGAAAGACCAGATGCGTGCCTAGGTACGTGGGAGGCACCTCAACCAATCCCCATCTTCCCTACTTGGCGTAAACAACATCACGAAAATTCTCCCCTCTTCTTCCTCATTGCATTGATTCCGCCCTGTGTCGTTCTTACTCGTCTATTCTCAGCGTCCCCCCCATGTCCTCGTTGGATTTAGGACATGGACTACAGAGGTATCTTTCAACCCATCCGCCACGCCCCCACTCGCCACCGTGATACCCTGTCCGCTACGTGCCTGAAGAAACAACCACTTGGTTCACCTCTTTCAACCGACAACACCAAGCCTTCACAGAGCCCAATCCAACCCGACGGGTCCAGACAGAGTTGCTGTCGCCCTGCCCAACCACGAAACTAGCCGGGTCAATCATAATCACCGGCTGCTGGCTCCGGAGGATCTGGGGAGGGGGTGGGCGATCGCGCGCCGTCGATCACGTTGCAACTCGCCGATGCAACGCTGCGCAAGTGCGGCTGATGGGCATGGCAAATCGTATCGCTTCCTTTACCTCGCCGCACCGCCGCACCGCCGCACACAATGACGACGACGCCAAAGGGGGCCAAGTGGCGCCCAAGGTGACGAGGGTACGCCCTACGCCATCATGGGATGGATCGTGTAGTCGGTGATAGGGTCCGCCTGATGCTGCCGATCGCCGTCGTCAATCGATGTACGTATCTCATCGGGCATCAATCTCGGCCAACCATCCACCGCCTTACCGACTCGGAGGGGTTCTGGCCCTGACCCCGGCTTCCCGTTTCCCCCTTGTCAAGCTGGAGATGGTGGCATCTGTGATCTGTCTTTGTCTTGACTCCTCATTTCGCTTGCTTTTTCCTAGCCTCGATTTTTCCTTCCCGGTTCTTGTTTCCTCTGCGAATTGCTGTTGTCCTCCCTGTTCTCCACTCTCGCTTGCGCTCGTTTACACAGATCTCCGCGCAACCGACAGACCGTCCAAGTCCACTCCACCATGTCAATCCCCCTGTCATTAGATCATGGGACCTCAGCCTCACGCCTAGTCCGTCGCCCTCGCCGCGGTTCGCCAACTGCGTCAACCAGAGTACAGACAGACCAAAGAAGGCAGAAGCAAATCCACCGCCACTATGGCCGAGTTGGTCCCCTTCCACTGCGCCGGCGGGATGGCCTGCATCAGTAGTGCGCGGGCCCATCTCCTTAGAGTCCCGGTAGAGCGGATGCCGGTAACCAATGAGTGATTCGGTATGTCAGGGCATTAGCCGTTGCTTTTTACCCCCCTCATCACCCTTCTGCTTCGGCCGTTTGCTTCGCTCCATGTCTGAGATGCAGACGTAGGAACGATCCTATCGTTGTCGCCGGAGGTATTTACGCATGTCTCTGATCTGTGGTGCCTGATTTAGCGCCAGTGATAGCTTGACTTATACGCAAAATCGACCAGCGACACGCCAGAGACACGCGCCGTCGACAGCATCCCGTAGATCTCGGGAGGTAGCCTCCCGCATTCAGACTATCTCACACCCCTTGTTGAATTCGTTTGGCTCACCAGTCCCAGCCTGCCGGGCAAGCGAAATCAGCATTCCATGGGATCTAAATATGATAGGTCACATCACGACTACGGCCACACCCTCAAAATCTAGGTGCCAGATGGAAGATCAACAGGCAGGGCCCGAGTACCAGGAACAGATTATCGCTGAAACATCAATGTTCCGAGGCATTCTTGGTACAGTATCATTTGGCATTCGCAAAACGAAGCAATCTACGACTTGTAGCAATCTCACCCTGCTAATTCTCAAATTTTTGCTTTGCTTCCCACGCCTCCCACGCCTCCCTCAGACCCCAGGAGGCGACCCTGTCCATCGCTCGCCCTGTTTCGCGGGTTGTGATGTATCACCCGTGCAAGCGGGTGGCTTGCACATCAATACCATCACCGACTGACTGGCGCACATTCCCTGAACTAGTCCTACCTATGGCCTGCGAACTATGGCAGAACCCGGCCCCCCTTGTCGTACCAGGCTGTGACGTCGTCAGCCTGGAACTTCGCCGTGTCACAACGCCTCGGGGTCTCGGTTTGGCTCGGGCGGCGCCAGGCCAGCCTTCTACCAGCCCTGTCTCGTATGCAGTCGTCGTCACATAAACGTCACACGAGGCTAATCCATCCCCGGGCGCCAGTACAGGGTCCATTCTGCCGCGAGACAAGCCGGGGGACTCTGGAATTGAACTGAGAGGTTTCCCCATTGGTTGGGGATGGAAACGCCCTATCCAGACTATTGGGAACGCGCCAAACTCATCACATCCGGGGGCGCAGGCGGMSCAGGCGGCGCAMCTCTMCAGTTAATACCCAGCCAGCCAGGCATCAGCAAAATGGTCGTCAGAACCATCAGATACACTAG
>JAANBB010000389.1:0-38753 GCA_014621425.1 Cylindrodendrum hubeiense
AATATTAATATAAGTATACTTATTTTTAAAGTATTTAAATTTTCTATAATTATAATATTAGACTTTAGAATAATCTTTTATATTATATTTATCTCTATAGATTCTAAGTCTATTCCGTAAAAAGTATTTATTTATTATTTCTTATTCTAGTTAACTTTCTTACTTTTCTAGTTATTATTAAATATAATATTTCCTTTATTAAACTTCTTTTCTTATTATCTTTTAAATTATTAGTTATTAAGTTTTATTATAAGTTAAATAATTATATTAAATATATTTAGCTTTTAACTAATTATTATATTCTTAATTTCTAATTTAAGTTTTATATAAAATATTAAGATAAAGACTTATTTTCCTTATCTTTTAAGATAAGCTATATTATTCTAGAAGTTAGTAATATAACTTAATATTAAGCCTTTTTACTTGAGCTTTTTAAGTTTTTTTTCTATAGTTTTCTTTTTATTAATTAGGTTAAATACTCCTCTAAGTTCTCTCTTAAATATTATATAAGAATTATAGATTATCTTAGTTTTAGTTTTATATTTATTATAGGGATTATTAAGGAAATCTCTTATAAATAGCTTGAATTAGATAAGAGTTTTATCCTTTAAGAATGTTATAGTATATCTAATCTTATCTTTATCCTTAAAGAACTAAATAAGATAATAACTTTAGAATACTTTAAGTTATATAAAGAAGTTCTATAACTTTATTATAAAATTATTATAATTATCTAGTTTATAAGGTCTAAGGATTTTTCCTATATCTTTTCTATAAATAATAAGAGAGTCAAGCTAGATAATATAATTTTAATAGAGATCTTTTTATTTAATTAAATCTTTATAAAATACTATATTTTACTTAATAAGTAAGATAACTTAGTTAGTTAGTATCTTCAATTCCTTAATCTTAATATTCTTATTATACTTAATTATTATAAATAATTTACTAATTTTATTAAAAAGTTATTTATTCTACCTTTTAATATATTTAAGTTCTTCTTATAAGATTTTATTATTATCAAGGTCCGGTATATTATTATTATCCTCTATAAGAAGTTAAGTAATAAGTTATTTATCTATAATAGAGATATCCCTAGGAATACTAGAAGTTATTACTTTAATTTATTTAACATATTACTTAGATTAACATAATAATATACTAAATAAGAACTATTAATATATAATATTCTAGCTATTATATATTAATAAGAATATAAGATAGGTAAGAATATATTAGGATATAATCTAAGTAAATTAGAATATATACTAAATAAAAGGGGATTATAAGATCTAATAATATATAAACAGGAGTATTTATATAATTAAGTCTATTAATAGTTAAGGAGCTTAAGACTCTTGTCTAATATACTAAAATGAATATATATATATAGATAATTAATATAATCAAATAGTATCGAGTTATATTAAATAGTACCTATTTAATATATACTTATCTGTGGTATCAAACTGTGTTAAACGGAGCCCATTCAATGTATAGGTATTACACACTATAATAGGAAGGAAAAAGTGGGTACTGAATGATTTTACCGGTCGTGACCACCTGGTCTTAACCCGGGCCATGACACTGATTTTATCTAGTATTATCATGCCTTTAATATTATCCCTTTCCACCTTCCTTCTTATATTAGCTATCTAATATAACCTCTTAATATGGGAGTATATTAGTACCTTAAAAAGGAATAATAGGCTACTCTAGGAGACTTTATTCAAGATAGTGGTATATAGATCTTACGATATGACTTTCTGAGCTAATAGAATAGGCTATATAAGGCAGTATTTAAAGCTTGCTATATTTATGCTGGATTTGAAAAACCAGGTCTAATACCTATAGATCGGGAAGCTATATTAGGATCACTCTATCAAGCTACTAAGTATATAGAAGAGCTATTATTTCCTACAATCTTTCAAGACCAAGCTATTATACCATAAAAGGCTAAGAAGGATCTTACCTCTCTATAGAAATAGTGGAAATTAAATATCTTGAGTAGCCTAATGAAGCGGTGGGGATTGCCGCTTCGGGAAGGAAGGGCCGGGAAATGTGGGGCCGCTCGGAAGGGTGGATAAAAGGGAGGGTCTCTGACCGGAGACCTGCGGAAGGAAGACATCAAGCATCATTCATTCAAGCATCGAGAAGAGACTCGTTTTGAAAGGATAGCTTGGTGGAGGAACGAGACCTTCCCTAACCCTCCTAGCAGAGCCTATTTTATTTTCTGTATTATCTATATTAATTTGCATTTTCCTCCGATTTATCTCTTTTAATTATCACACCCGAGTCTTTGGGATCAGGATTTACATCACTTTATTCACGGTTTTCAACACCTTACCAACGCAAAGACTAACATTCTTTCAGCCCCAGCACCTCATTAGATGCTTTCCTTCCCTTTAAACCACAAGTCAAGAAGTCACTGCCAATAGCTCCAGCTGTGGCCTACGCACATACCCGACCCAGGGAGACTTGCTGCCGACACTTGAACGAGGATTTCTGTGGGAGAACACTTATTTGGGTGTTGGGCTACGACTCTTTCCCGTCGCTTCACTAACAAGGGCTATTATTTCATATACTAAGGCATGCCTTGATCTTGTGATTATTACACAATCAGCTTAAAAGCGAATTATTCAATTATAGTAAGACCGGCTAGTCCTAGAGGCCCAGCGCACTCAAACACACTATCAAATACAGATCAATAATAGGGCTTACACTATAAAGGAATTATATGAGAAGGTTATAATACGAGCTCATAATAAATAGAATAAAGAGACATTAAAGCAAAAGTATAAGCAGGAAGACCTCTTCCACCACCTTCAAAAGGAAGATATAGAGGAAGAAAGAGAGATAGCAAGACCTCGCATTCCTCGACTTCATAGCCGGCCAGCTATTAAGTCTAGTGTGATGAGGGTAGTTAAAGATAATATTATTATAGAAGAAACTCATAATAGAGCGATCCTAGAAGAGAAAGTCAAGGCTATTTAGAATCTGCAAAAAATATAGAATAAAGTCACTAATAAGAAACAGTTCCTAATATTAACTATAGCTCCGGAAATAACCCTCCGGGCTATCCCTGAAGTTATTAAGTGGAGGGCAGTAAAAGAAGTGGTAAAGGAAGTAGCAAATACAGTCACAATTAGGACAGATAATGAGGCTAAAAATTTAAATAATTCGGATATTGGCTATAATAACTATATATCAATAACCTTATCTATTTAGCTATCTTCATTACTATTAGAGAGGAGGTCTAAAAGCACTGATATTGAGATTATTACTATAACATAGATAGAGACCACAACCCGGTCTCTATTCCAGTTCCAAGAGATAGCATTTGAAGAAGATCAGACTAATAGAAATAAAGCTCCTACATAACAGGTCAATTACAGAGGATTTGGCCACAACCGGGCACCTAATCACTATTCAGATAACAATACAGCTAATCTAGCTATTAAGGTTAAAGGCGTAAATATCACAGTTCCAAAGTCGCGGCGTCGTCGCTAGCTGCTATAGTCAGTCAATTAGAACACAACAATACCTTATCTAAAATAGCTCAAATTGATATATTTGATCAATTAGATGCATATCATAATGCTAGTATTATCCCTATATTTATTTAATGTCATATAGCGGCGCTGTCTTACAGCAAAGTTAGAACAATCAGATACACATACGACCCAGATACGGGTTTTGTCGCCCCCTCTCCAAGGGAGAGGGGGGAGCCTAAGCTCGCTTAGTCAACCCGCCGGGTAGTAATTAATCATGATCAGTTGATAAGATCAGGGTATGCGACGGACCGGTGACACTATAAAACAGCCACTTCACTGTGAGATGAAAGTTATATTTGTTTCTCCGAGTTCCGGACGCTCAACTGGCGTAGCCGACGGGATCGCTGTGCGACTCATACCTAGCTTTGCCATCAACCCCACGCGTCGTGCCGAAGAAGCATTGAAGCCTAGCACAATCAAAGTTATAAGAGCCGCTCCAATCTCAAATTATCTTGGTGCTAGTACTGAAGTATTACTCTTCATTCAAGTTAAATACCTGTAAGTATGCTCAGATAATTGAGTTGAAATCCTATCTAAGTAAACCTTGTGAAAACTGCTCCGCAATGAAGGTTCTTCTCGGTTTTCCAGTCCTGTTATATGGGATCGCATCGAGAAAAACCAACTGAGACGCAGGCACGTCAGCTTCAACACGAGTTCGAATAATGATTCATTTTGACCAAGCAAACATACCTTATCCGGAGTCTTGAATAGTGCCGCGTTTTTGCGGAAGTGCTTTTTGATGTCGGCAGCCGTGACCTGTCCGCTTTCTGCTCGAATAACAACAGCGAGCCCTGAGCATTCGCCAATTTTCCTGTTAGCCTCAAATGCGGCATTCAAACAGGGTGTAATAGAAATCGAGTAGAAGTTACGTACCAATGCATTCCCCGTACATTTTGTCTGGCACCCGAAAGCAAGCTGCCTCCTTGACCCCGCCATGGGTCAGAGCAACGTGTTCTATTTCGGCTGGACTAATCTTTTCTCCGGCTTTGTTGATAATCTCTTTAACCCTGCCAGATATTATGAGGCGCTGCTGGGGTTGGATGGCACCTAGATCACCGGTACGAAAGTAGCCATTGGCGAGAAAAGCCTCGGTGTTTGCCGTGGGATTATTCGTATATCCAGACATGATACTCTTCCCACGCAGGCAAACCTCCCCAATAACTCCAGGTTCTTTGGTCAGCATGGACAGCGCATTATGATCGGTAGTGGCTGCGCCACTAATGCCGATGTTGCTCTGTCGCAGTGCTTCTGCCAGTGGAAGGATCATCACCTCTACCGCGTCCGCAATGGGGTAATGCGCCAGTTTCCTGGCTCTGGTGTCGTCTTCCTCCTCCAGCCTGTTGCAGAATATCGCCGGAGCCGACTCCGTCATGCCGTAGACCTCCAATACTGGCAGTCCCAGACTTTGCAGGCCATCGTACAAGTCAGGGGGCATGTCGCTGCCTCCGCATCTAATGAATCTCAAAGTGGGCGGCATTATGCCGTTGGGTCGCGGGAACGATATGAGAAGCCTATGAAGAGTTGGGACTGCATGATACCAAGTGATTCCAAAATCGGCACAGCATTGCCAGAAGGCTCCTGGGAGAGAGGGTGGGATAACGGTACAGCCTCCGGTAAAAAGGGTTGTCAATAGGCTGCCACCGATACCAATAACGTGGCATAGCGGCGTGATGATCAAGCATCGGTCTTCAGCTGAAAGCTTGTGTGCTGCTATAATGATGCGCATGGCGACGAGAAGATTGGTGTGGCTCAGGAGGACAGACTTTGGTTTCCCTGTTGTTCCACTTGTGAAGAGCAAGAGAGCTTTGTCTTCTGACTCGACCTCATTGCGAGAGAAAACAGCTGACGGCGTGGTAGCTGTTGCAGTACCTGTATCTCCTCCTATCAGGTCTAGAGAAATCTGTAACACTGGATCCTCCTTGTTGCTTCTGCAGCATAGGGCCACAGGAAAGCCTTGCTCTTGCGCTGCGAGCACCGCAGGGGCGTGACTATAGGTGTTATTGTGACTTGGTGAAGCCACAACAGTAATGACTAGGTCCGGCTGCATCATAGAGAAGATATCGCTGTACTCGTTTTTTGTAAACTGTGGGTTCACTGGCGCTGCAATAGCGCGTTGGCGCACGGCGGCCAGGAAAACGGCGACGAACTCGATCCCGTTGGGCAAAACCAGTGCAACTTTGCTGGCCCTAGTAATACCCAGTTTGGCGAGGGACTTTTGAAGAAGACATGTCAGCGTAGTCAGCTGCGCGTAAGACATGGCCGTAAACGAGCCAGATCCGGCGTCAGGCATGATGACTGCCGGTGAGCTAAGGCTCTGGAGACTGGGAGGGAGGATAAGAACGTGGGATTGAGCAGCCATGGTTAAATTTGATCAGTCTAATTTCCGAGGTTATGTAAAGTTGTAAACTGCTACTCTTAGCCCCCCAACTTATATATCCAACGTGGATATGGTTCCGTGTAATATCAGACTATATTCAACGTTGATGGTAGTAGCTGAACTGCAAGATCACGTATTTTCCGCCCCAAAGTGAGTACTGTCGCACATCGGATGCTAGAATAGGTTGGATCGGCATCGCATCAGCATCGTAGGAGTACGTCTCAAAGTATGTGAAGCGATTTTAGGCTTCATGATTAACCGAGACGTCTAGTGGTCTGCGGTTGCAGCTCCGTAGAAGTCTTACCATTGTAGATACAGTCTCATGCCGCCACTACCGTCGGTTAGCTAGCCATCCTGTTCAATAACTGAGTGCGCATCGGTCCCTCCACACTGGGCTTCTTGTTGCTCCGGTTAGCCGGTTGCTTTTAGATCCGTATCCGTTCACCGACTGCGGAGCGCGCATCCACGTTGTTATTGCCGAAATCAGATACCGACACACTTCGCATCCGCAAAGTTGCAGCTTCATCATTTCTGTCCATTGCCAATCCGGTGTATGTGCTGGGGGGACGAGAATACATTCTCCTCTTTAAAACCCCTTTTTTCTTTATACCCACAATCAATTGCAATACCTGTTAATTTACTCGTACTATCTCAAATTGCTTTCGCACTCACCTTCGACCTCTTCATCAATATCCAGTCATATCAAGCCACCTTACACCCTAGACTTCGAAAATAAACCATCACTTGAGCAGCGCATACGCCGTTACACCACCCGTAGCCGTTATACCGAGGGCCGTGGAACTGAAACGCATTCGACTTCAATTCTAGATGCGACGAGATCGATCGGTTAAAATGATAACAACAGAACTCCATTATGCACTGGGCTTTGCAGATTATACCCAACCAGGATCGCATTATCTCTAAATAAGGCGGTGGTACCGTCCACTCCAGCGAACGGACATGGCCTTTCCTTAAATTGTCGGTGTCAATGTGTGCGTAATTGCCCCTGTCAATTGGTCTAGTCTTGCATGCTGTACCTCGCGTATACAGGCCAATAACATCCCCCGTACTGCTAAATGACTCCCTCATACAGGCTTTCCTTGAACATCAGAACACCAAATTTACCGAATGACGGTATGTCCCTATAAGTCAAATGGACCTACGCACCCCAACAGCGCTGTCGCATTCGTAGTTGTGCTTCTGTCCGCTCAGCTATTGGGAATCTGCAAGCTGGGGTAAATGATCTCATTTTTGATACCTGGGATCAATGAGTTGTGGCCTAAAAAATCGGAAATGGTACAAAGACTGGAAATCCGATGGCTCTTTGATGGCTTTGTAAATAGCCCTGCCTTTTATACATTCCCATTGAGCCGACGCTTGCATGCCGAAGTTCCAAATCCCAGTTTGCTAATTGACTCTGATACAACTTCGGGACTAAAGCGGTGAAACCTTGCTATCACGATCACATGCTTAGAAACTCTCCTTGGTCTCAAGTAGGCTTAAAATAAGACTTCAGAGGGTGTGGGTGATTTCGTTCTGAATATTTCCTTGACTCTAAGCACGGGATCCTTTTCTCATGTTGTCTTACAGGAAACTTGGACAGTAGCACGGAGATACGTATCGAAATTCTGAAACTTATGTACTCGACCTGGCGGCAAGGGATGGTTCCAAAAGTCATGTACAGGTATGTAAAATATGAGACTGATCAACCAGGTATTGTGCTAGTATGACGAATTGTATGTGTGCTCATAGTGAAGTATGTGACTAGGTGTTGTCACGGCCCGTGACCAGATGAGGCGGCATACGATGGTAGTGACCAAAGTGACATCACTGTGTATTATCCCACACGGTTTTCAACTACCTAAGACTCGTATTCGGACCGGGTATGTGGCAGCAGCTGTCACACCCTGGCCCTATTGGCTTTGTCTCAGCTCCTTTTTCTTTCCTTTTCTTTCTTTTTCTTCCTTTTCCTTCAACACCTCGCCAATTTGTTCATGCGGGTTGGCTAATTTCGGGTAACGGTGGGCCCTGGTTAGGTCCAGTGCGGCAGAATGTTGAAGGCTGCCAACCGAACTTTCAGGTACGATACATTCAGGCGTGGTCGTCGCGTGGTTAATACGAAGAGCAAAGAGCATTTCCATTCAAGAGAATACCGTCTTAGTAACCCCGTAAGCAGCGATGTTATTGTTTCAGATGGCTTGGTCTGATGATGGGGTGTAACAGTGTAGTCGGGGATTCCAAATTCAATTCACAATTTCGGCCCGGATTTTCGTTTATCATGAGGGATACCCTTCAGCTCAGCAGATGATCACATTCTCAAATCCGCAATCTCACCAATTGGTGCGTGTTTAGATGTGACTCACCTGTATTTGAAATACTTTCATCGACTTTGTGATAGCCCTGGTGTGTGAATTAACGTGCCGCGTTGATTCAGGCGTGTTACAAACACGGAAATTAAATGAAACAAAAATTCCGATGACCCGGTTGTTTTCTAGATGACTACCATGGCGATTCTTTAAAAGCTTAATACGGTCTGGCTAAATTTAAAGCTACACATCTCCTAAAATCACCTAACAGAACCTTTCGGTGTGTTTCATCTTGTGTTTTCGTTCTTTTACGATGTGCGAGCCCTTGGTCTTTATACCAGGCTTACATCTGGCAATTGATTCCACCGACAAGCCAAGATTCAAACGCCGCCGTGGCGCCTGTGGATCCTGCAGACGCCGCAAATTGCGATGCAAGTCTGCTCTCCTCTCACTAGGTACAAGCCCGTTTGTCTCATACTGCATCTTAGGTAACGGCACAAGGCCCTGTGAGCAATGCCAAGTTCGTCAATATACACATAAGAGTGCGATGCAATTAGAACTGATACAAATATAGAGATCGTCGCTCGAATGCTGTTACAGAAACTCAACCAGCAAAAGGGTAGACTCGCCTGCCGAAAGTATTGCAAACGATGCCGCATACGGGACAGAGCACGACAAATATACTGCAGGCTCTTCTCCTTTCAGTACACATATGATTCACACCAGTTCTAGTAGTCCCTCGGTGCAAGCTACTGTGTTTTCACAAGACGGCACGAGTGCTGAGGAGACCACTGCATCCGATATTTGGGACGGACATGAGTTTCTCAACGACTCAGCCGTGGCGGATTCCTCAACAAGTCTCGATACAATGGAAACCTGGGACTTGCAAAGTTGGTTTCCTGACGATGAACTGATTAATGCACACACTCTAGAAACCAAGACAGCTACGCTACTCTCGCCACATCTCCTCGAACCCCAACCCGGCCTCGACCAATTAAGCCAAAATATAACGAACCTACGGAATGCTAGCAATCCAAGTCGAATTTCCAATCCCACGATAGCAGCGGCATTCGATAGTAAGTAGCACACAATAATACCCTTGGCCGCAGTACGACTGCTGAAGATGAGTTGACAACTTTGAAGGAACACTACATAGAGCTAATGTTTCTGATCGTATCATCGAGCCTTTTCATGCGATAGTATCGAATAATAACACACCAATGTGCATGATTCAAAAAGAACGAACAATGAAACTTCTAGACGAGCTTTTAGTCACAAGACCTCTGATTTTCACCGACGAAGATTGCAGGAAGCAGGAAGGTATCGACGTGACAGAACTCAGTCGTTTCTATAATCACACATTTGCTTCTCGATGTATCGATGGTAAATACAGCACATCTGGATCTTGTACTTTCCGCTTATGATAAGCTAATCCTTCAAACTATAGCTTGTTATACAGACCCGGAAGGGTAAGCCTCATTCTGGTATAAAGAGAGGACATGTCATAATAAACTGATATTTCTAGCATCGGGATGCTCCTCGACAGAAAATGTCTCGAATTTCAGGTCTACGAGATCGTCAGCCAAGCAACTATTAGTTCAGAGGAAACGGCATTGTTTCATTCCGTACTCGCTATTGGCTCTCATACTCTCAACCTTTCTCAAAATTCTCAGCATACAAGCACCGCAAAATACCCCATGTTGAGGTTCTTCACCGAGGCTCTCTGCGTAAGACGCCAAATATGCGATAACCCTTCTATTTTGGGCCTTCAGGTATATCAAAGTCTTCATTAACGTACGGAAGTCGGTAGAGAGCTAATCGTGTTCGCTAATAGGCTCTTCTAGCGATGGTATCTAATATCACTGCCTTTAAAAACGTTAATAATAATACTAATACTAAGATTAAGGCTTTCTTTTCTGGTAGGCTCGGTGCCAGCTCGACATCTGGCCTGTTTGCAGACGCCGCCTTTTGCGTCCAAAGCCTGCATCTTCACAGAAGTAGTGCCATTAAAAAGCTGTATCCGACCTATGTGGAGCAGGAAAATGCCAAACGGGCGCTTTGGTTTCTTTATTCCCTTGAGAAGCCATATTGCCTGCGCGATGGCTTGTTTCCGGTCCGTTCATCTGCGGATTGTCCTTTCTGCAATTCCCTTGGGAAGGAGAGCTCCTCTAACGATTGACTCACACTAGTTGTTACATGTCGACTTTATTGACTACGATTATTCTGCTCCAACTGACACCTTATCAGGTGGACCTAATTGGCTCTCTGTCAACTTTCATTACGCAAATATCTGCTACAACATCTTAAAACAGCACTCTTGCCAAAGGAACCGCAAAGCCAATTCATCCTACTACAAAGGGTTAGAATGCAATTCTGACGTGGACTCCGCCATTAAGCGACTCGAAGCAGATCTTGAAGAGTGGAGTAGGGAGCTTCCATTTAGCTGCAGTTCAACTCAGCCCAATCATCCCTCACCAGACTACTTAGCACTGAGTCCCCAGGATAGACGATTGAGGTTCAAATGCTTGTATAGATATTATTTTGCTATTATATCAATACATAGCCTAGGAGGTGAGACAGGTCAAAACACAGAGAGTGCAAAAAGGAGTGAAGAGAAATGCTGCGCAGCAGCACAGGAGATTTTGGAGATGAGCTGCTATATTAGCTCCGCGGACATAATCTATGATTGGTATGCAACCGTAGAGAGGAAAGTCTGAGCCTTTGACTAGCTCTCTCTTCCCTTTTATTTCGAAGCGGACTGACAGGAACTTGGGCCAGCTCATTATACGTACCCCTGTGTATCGCAACTTGCATCACTATCATTGCCCTGATTCGGAATAACTCAGCAATGACTACTTTTGAATGCCAAATTACCTCAAGCAGAAGGCACTGGGAGAAAAAGAGAGGCAACGAAAGAAATCTATCATATTATGGCATTGCAGTCGGGTCCCTCAGTCGGCTTTCTTTAGACATGGATGTCCCTCTCGAAGAAGCTATAGAGCTGGGAAAACTTGCGCAGCAGGTTTTACAAATGAGAACGGTACAGGGTAGTACTCAAGAAGCAACAGTGGGTGTTGGTAATCAGGATCAACCTTTAAGTGGAAACAACGACGGGGAAGTGTTGTGGTGGGCAGTATCATCTAGGAACTTGGAGAATTAGACGTGTGTAGAGGAGCATTGATTGGCCAGGGTATGTAGAGTCGAGTTATAATATATCCTTTCTACCCTGTCCCCATTTGCCGTTTGGTGCGTTGGGAGGTGATTTTCGCTTGTATGTGATGAAACGAACGACCGAGAATTGACCTGGGAAACATGCATGTTGTAGACAAGAATTGGATATAGGATGAATCATCGATGTCAATGATAAATATTCTGATGATAGTAAATGAAACACATCAAACCGATGTGCATAGACAGCGACATAGCGATAAATGTCAGAATAGTATTGCGCATAGGAGGGTGTTTATTGATGGCTTAATAGTCAATGGCTTTCTCTCATCCGGTATAGCATTTCGACATACTGTAGGCAGATAACTGGGTAGATAGCGTATGATAAACAATCAAAATATTATGGCGCCTTCATAACCAGCTTTGAATATCCTCCAGTCTTCTACTTCTCAGCAAACCGCGCCTTGAGCGCAGTCATTACCAACACTCCTAAGCCATCGGCAGTCGCTGCGTTGAGTATCTCTAGTGTGCTCAACTCGATGCCGCCGAATACCTGCTTCATCCAGTTGCGGAGCTCAATCGTGACCAACGAGTCGACACCGAGAGACGTCATCGTCACGCTGGTATCCATGTCCTCCTCGACTGGCCGCAAAACGAAGATGTAGAGATTAGCGCAGATTTCACGTGTCAGAAACAGCTGCGACGCTGCATCATCAAGGACGCCTGGGTCTGCCTCGACCGAAGCCATGAATAATCGCAGCGCATCACCAGAATCACCGCCGCCGCCGCTATCGCCATCGCCTGAGACTTCTCGGTTGTGATACACCGCCATGCGCGGATCCTTGCCCCAGGTGGCTCGATTTGTCGGGTCTGAAAGGGATTTAAGGTACCTCACTCCGATGGCAAGCTGCTCGGCGTCTGAATCGGCCGAGCTGTTCATCAACGCCCAATGCATGGCCTGGAGCAGTTCCTTGGTACGCAAGAAATAGCCGCCCGCGGCGCGTATCGCGTCAGCCTTGGTGGGATTCTGCGCCAAGTAGCCGGTATCCTCCATGGCACCGATGTGTAAGACGGAGGCTGGCAATCCCAACGCCCGGCGGTGCTGGACCAAGGCTGTCATGTACGTGTTACCGGCCGCGTAGTTGGCTTGGCCCGGATTGCCAAAGGATCCGCTAATGGATCCTGCTGCAAAGAAGAAGTCGAGATCCTTGGGTGCGGCACGATGCAGGTTCCAGCTGCCTTGTACCTTGGGTGCCACGGCCGCCGCCCAGTCGTCATGGTCCATGTTGATGAATGGCTTGTCCCGCAACACCATGGACATTTGCAAGACGCCGCGCATAGGCCGCGACCGAGGTGCCGCAGCCATAGCACGCTCGACGTCGCCGAGGTTCGACACATCGCCCTGAATGGCCTGTGCAATACAGCCCTGGAACCTCAACTCGCGAAAGAAGGCCTTGTCTGAATCCTTCTGGCCGGCGGAGCGAGAGAAGAATATCAGGTGACGGGCGCCCAATTCAACCATCCACGTCGCGACAGCACGACCTAGGCCACCGAGACCACCGACGAGAAGGTACGAGGCCGACGCCTTTAGAACAGGCTTTGGGGCCTTCAATGTCATCGAGAGACCTTGACCTTGTTCTGGGATTGAGACGACAATTTTACCGAGATGGATGCCCTTCTGCATGTATCGGAAGCTGTCCTCGATCTCTGTGGCACAGAACACCTTCATAGGCTCAATGGGCCTGATCTGACCGGAGCTCAACATGTTGGCGGTGCGTAAGAGCAGCCTGTAAGTAGCCTCTAGTTAGCATGGTGCAACATAATGATACGGGCATGGAGTGTTCAGGCATCGAAACTGGGGCTCACTGACGAGTGACATGTCGCAGCATCGAATTTAGTAATATCGACACCAACGAAGGTCCGGTTTGCTGCAAACACATCCATGTTGAGCTGTGCCTTTCCAATGAAATCTCTCTTGCCAATCTCGATCATCTTTCCAAATGGTGCTACGCACTGCCACGAAGCATGCAGTAGCTCCCCGGAAAGACTGTTGAGAACGATATCAACGCCTCGACCTCCGGTGGCATCCTGAACATCGGAGAGAAAGGTTGCGTCGCGCGAGTTGAAGATTCTTTCCCTGGGCAAGCCAAATGTGTCCATTAGGTATTGGACCTTTTCTTCATTTCCGACTGTGGCATATATCTTCAACGCATCCATAATTAGCAACGATGCAGGCGTTTCGCTTCAAAGTCGGGCTGCTTACCTCCAAGCCACCAATGCTCTGGCACACATTCAAAGCAGCGATTCCGACACCACCACAAGCTGAATGGATTAGCACAGACTGGCCGGGTTTCAGCCCTCCAACATCAAGGAAAGAGTGGATGACGGTGGCATAGACGCATGGTACTGTGGCCGCCTGCTCCCACGAAAGTGTTGGCGGAATTTTAGCACATTGCTTGGCCGATATAGTCATCCTGGTGGAAAAGCAGTTGAATTCCAGGTAGAAGACACGATCACCCGGTCGGAGACCCGTCACCTTGGCACCGACCTGGACGACGACGCCGGATCCCTCGAGACCGATCTCGATGTCGGTAGCTTCGATTATGCCCATGCAGACGAGAATATCCTGGAATTATCGGGAAAATATTAACACTACTCACACGACGTGGCTTTTCCTCCACTAAATAAAGGCTTCAAATGGGTGGGGGATAAGGTATAAAGGATAGTAGGTTGAGGACTCACCCTAAAGTTCAAACCTGTACAGCGAGGCTCGATCACAATCTCATCGTCTGCTGGCTCTCGTGTTGGAAACTCTGCCCACCGGAGCGACTGTAACAATCCAGGTCGCCCGACATCCAGTTTAACGGCCTCTGGCTTTGGCGCCTTCTTCGCCATATCCTGTGCAAGGATGACTGGGTGATATCTAGGAATCTCGAGTACGCCATTCAAGAGAACAAACTCATGATCTGGATCCATCCGACTTTCTGACGATGTTCCATTCTCGTGGAACTTCTCTGCATCTCGGAGAAACATCTTGTCGACGAGCCCAGAGATAGCTGCGTAGGCAGCGTCATTGATATGATCAATCTCTAACGTGGTGATGGAGACGGATTGCTCGGAGCGCAGCGTGCGCGCAAGTCCAACCGAGAGTCCAAATCCCGGGTTGCTCTCAGCGCCAATATCGCGCTGCGCTTGACGGGTGATCCAGAGAATCCTAGCAGTCTCGAGGCTGTTAACCATTCCCTGGAAAGCCTCCAGCTCGGATGCTGAAATATTGTCGAAAAAGGGGTGCTCGAGCTCCAGCACCGAGACAATAAGCTGACCGTTAAAATGGAACTCTTGCTGCCGTAGCTGGTCAAGGGATACCATGTCAATCTTGAACCCGTTGTGACCCAAGTTTTCGCGAATCCGTAGGACACTAGAAGAATTCTCGTCTCCAGGGAGGTGGAGCAGGGATATTTGGCGGTGGCTTTCACCGGTACTAGCAACAGGAATATTTGGTACTGCAGGTCGTGAGATGATGTTTGCGTTGATTTGATGCGGTTGTGGTGCATCGTATATGGCAGCGTCGACTCCTGAGAAGCCAGATTGCTTCAGCGCCTCATCCCAGTGTTCAGGCATGAGAAACGGCTCGTCCACTCGGCCTTCTTGCTCTCCAAGCCACCAACCGGGCAGAATTCCCATGATCCTACAAGTGATTGCGGCGTTAGTACGTCTCATAATGGCATCAACGTGTGCAAGTCATATCAATGCTTACAAGTTAACCATATTCATCTTTGGTGCTAACTCTTGGAGGAAAAGATAGCCTTCCGGCGCAAGCAACTTCCTTACATTGGCGAGGGTTTCCTGTAGACTTGGAGTTGCGTGCAAAACATTCGCAGCAATAATTAGGTCGAATGAACCAGCCGTGAAACCCTGCTCAAGGGGATCTTTCGAAATATCCAGGACTCGGAAATCTATCTCCTGGTATGCGGCGAAGCGCTCTTGAGCTGCCACGAAGAATCCCGACGATATGTCGCTATACACATATTTCGAGTACAAGCGCTCCGCAGTGGCATGTTCCTGCAGGCTCTTCAGGATAATGGCCGTGCTACCCCCGGTGCCAGCGCCGATCTCCAGGACTCGCATGGTGGGACGAGTGTGGCCAGCGACGGTGAAGAAGTCTGCTGCATCTGTGCGAGACTGGAACCAGTTGTAGTAATTGGTAAGACCGTCATCGGGCTGCAGGACCTCGATACCGCTGATATTTCCTTGAACGATATCCTCGCAGTTCTGGACGATTCTGCCAATGAGTGCAGCAGCGCTAGCTGCGCTGGTCTCGAGGGTAGAACGTTGCAACTCAGTCATCAGGGCAAGTCGATCTTCGCGGCTCAGTCTTGTGAGGTGCTGTGAGTTCACCTCTAGCCCGCGATAACTGTTCACGGCTGCTTGAGCTACTTGCATCTGGATCCAGGCACAGAACCTTTGTACATGGTGGGCAGTGTTGCTCTTCGTCGCCGCGGGCATGTTCGCAATGCGCTCTTTTATCTCCAAGATTGAGACAAGAACCAACTTCTCCAACATGTGAATATCATTGCCGTCATTTCGCGAACTCTCGCTCGGGCGTATCAGGTTGTGCATGTTGGCGAAGTCAAGGGAGGGCTTCCAATCGAGGCGAGCTGCAGCGACCGGGTCGGCCATGTCACCCTCAAGGTTCGTCTCGAGTGGCGAGAACTTCGCTTCAGTTATTGAGAGCAAAACGGCTCCGCCACCTTTAGGCGTCACTGTTGCAGAGCCTGAGACAGCGCCTGTCGAAGCTGTCACGGAATGGACTTCAACAGATCCACCACTAAAGTCTCTACCACCGGCGATGTACAATTCTCCTATTTCTGTTGGCACGCAAAGCTTTTTGACATCATGAAAAAGACCCTTGCAAGTCGACGCAAGGAATAATCCAAGGCAGTGATCCATGGTTGTGGGATGCATGGCATACTTGGACCTGGATACAGTCGTTGTAGACAACGTAGCACTCGCCGTTTCCTGATTAGGTAGACAGAGGACGCGTTCCAGACCCTTAAAGAAGGGTCCATAATGCAAACCGATCCTCCAGAGCGACGGATAATAATCTTCGACGGCACGAAGGTGAGGGCCATTGGCAAAGCTCCCACCAGCGTGTATTTTGTTGACTTGTTCAGCTGTGCCACCCCCTCGGATCTGGCCATCGCAATTTTTGACCCAATTGCTGCCGTTATGAGAGACGATTTTAAAGTCCCACCATGTAGAGTCAAGCATATTTGTCAGTCGAACAGGTTGCAAGCTGGTCACCATCTCAACCGACTTGGACTCCGACAGGACCAGTGCAGTATGAACAACAACGTTCCGCATGGTGAGGTCTTCATAGCCCGAAAGTTGACGGATGGCCTCTCCAGCCATACCCAGATATCCTGTGTATGGGAAGATGACGTCGTCTATGATTTGGTGATCACGTAGCCAGGGAACATCATCGAGTAGGAAGACATTTCGCCACTGAGGGCTCAAGTCAGTACTCTCAAGTGTACGCGATCCGAGTAGTTCGTGATTGGGAAATTTGCGGAACCTCCATTCTTGGCTCAATCTGCTTTCCGCCCAGTACTCCTTGTCGTGCTGCCAAGGGTATAGAGGGAGGTCAGTGACAACGTCACCGACAGGGGAAATCTTGGCCAGGTTGATCGACACGCCTTGAAGGTACAGTTCTCCAGCGAGAGCGAGCGCTGATTGAGTGCAGTCACCCCCACGTATCATAGCTGATGCATAGCTGTACTTTGTCCTGCCGCACGCACTGAGAATCTGGCGGAGGGGTCCAGCCAAGGCACTATGTGGACCAATCTCAATGAACAGTTGCTCGGAGGAAGATGGCTGCGTGTCAACCAAGGTTCTTACTGCCGAGCTGAAGCGCACAGGGCTTTCGAAGTTTTCTCGCCAGTAAGAGGCATTAAAAGATCCAGGCTCTTTCAACTGCTTACCCTTGACGCTGGAGAAAAAGGGAACGGCGGGAGATTTGCTGTCCACCTTGTCCTGGAGCAGGAGCTCGAGTAATGGTCCAATATCGAGCATATGGTCTATTTCACAGCGGTTAGAAACGAGGAATCAAATGTTTGCAAGGAATCCAAGGCGGGTGAAGTTAGAGTAACAAAAAAAGAGATAAAACTTACGGGAGTGATAAGCCATCTCCACCTTCAACATTCGAACCAAACATTCTGGTTTCTCTCGTTTGATATTGTCGCACACCGTCTCAAGGGCTTCCTTGTCTCCCGATAGCGTCACGCTGTTAGGGCTATTCTCGCACCCCACCACAACTCCGTCAACTAGGAATGGCGCAACCTGTTCGGGCCCTAGACCGATGGCTGCCATACCGCCACGGCGTGGGTATCCCTTTGTTACGTAGCCCCGGTAGTAGGCAATTGTGATGGCCTCTTCAGAGCTGATAGCCCCAGCCGCGTATGCCGCGACGATTTCACCACTAGAGTGACCAATCACAGCGGCTGGTTGGATCCCCCAGCTCCGCAGTAAATTGACCAAAGCCACTTGGATCACGCAGACGAGTGGCTGAGAGAACTCAGCCAGCGCCAAGTTACTCTCACTCTTGGACTTGCGTAGCTCGTCGACGAGGTTCCAGGCCGGGGGGTGCTCGAGCTGTGATAAAACGTGGCTCATAGCCACGATGTCTTCCTGGAAGATGGGATAATCATCCATAAGCTCCTTAGCCATTCCAGCCCACTGAGCGCCCTGGCCAGTGAATATCATATTCACTGTTGGCACCGTGGTCTTCAATTTTGACAGGGGAGAGAAATCTAGAGCTGGTGCATCTTCATCCAGAGACAGCTGATTGTCGGCAACGCAGTACGCGCGGTTTGTCAAATGCTCTCTGCGGTTGCATAGAGTATATGAAATATCTGCCGCTTTATCTGGTTGAGCTCTGTAGTATTTCTCGGATTCCGCCAAACTTCGTTTCAGCGAATCTGGGTTCATCGCAGATAATACGTGCAGCACTTTCCTGGGTCGCGTTTCTTGTGTGTCTTGTTGCTTCGAGTCGCTCTTCGTATCATCACCAACATTGCGGACACTGTTGCTGGCCACTGTCCCCATATTTTGGCCGTTCTCAGCCAATAGTCCATTGCTCCCATTACCATCATGGTGGCCATTCGAGGGCTCATTTATTGGTACGTTGTTCGCGTTTTGGCCGTTCATAACCCCGTCGTCGTTGTTAACTCTGTGACCATGATCAACGCGCTTACCGTATCCGGGCGTCTTGGTGCCATTCTTGCCGAGGTATTGTTCTGCGCTTTCGATAATGCAGTGGGCATTTGCACCTCCGATACCGAATGAGTTCACACTGATTCTGAGCGGCTGGTCCTGAGACCACGGAATCAAGTCCACAGGAACCTCCATGTTGTACTCGCGAAACGGAATTTTGGGATTCGGCGTCGAAAAGTTGATGTTTGGAGGTATCATTTTGTGTTCCAGTGCCAATACCGCTTTCAAGATAGATGTTATAGCCGAGGCGCCTTCGCTATGACCGAAATTTGGCTTGACGCTCCCGATATGGAGGGTTCGATCATTAGTACCTCCAAACACTCGTGCAATAGTCGAAGCCTCAACCAGGTCTCCAACCGCAGTGCCAGTTCCATGTGCTTCTACATATGGCGTCTGGGACGGGTCGAGGCCAGCCTCTTTGTATGTCCTACGTATCAAAGCTTCCTGACCTTCGGAGCTGGGGTTCGTCATGCCAGGCGTTTTGCCGTCGAAGTTTGATGCTGTTCCCCTAATCACAGCACGGATCGGATCCCCATCCCTGAGGGCGTCGCTGAGAGGCTTCAGGTAGAGCGCGTTGACAGCCTCGCCTCTGGCATAGCCATCTGCGGCCGCATCAAACGTTTTGATGTAACCACTGGGCGACAACACTCCTTGTTCCGACATGCCTGTATACATGGTCGGTGAGAATATGAGGTTTGTACCAGCAACAATAGCACCATCGCAGTCGCCAGCGCGTAAAGCTCGGACAGCTTCATGTAGTGCGATCAAGGAAGACGAGCAGGCGGACTTCATGGTGAAAGATGGTCCCTTGAGGTCATACTCATAACTAATTCGGTTGGAGAGTGCAAAGTCGTGACCACCGGAGCTTCGGTAGATGCCCGAACCATGAGTATCTTTCGCCTGGAGATCAAGCCAGTCCTGTTTTTGATGTAACTATTAGCTCACGCAGTTCTAAAGTGTCTCCAAACTGCACTCACTTCTCCCCAAACGCCAACGTAGCAGCCGATTTTGCTTCCCCGCCAATTCGGCTCTCCTGATGTCTGCATACACTCATACACTACCTCTAGGAGCATTCTCTGCTGTGGGTCAATATCCCCTACTTCTTTCATCACCATGGAGAAGAATGAGGTGTCGAGGTGTCTGAAGTTGGATGATTCATTCAAGAAGTGCCCATGACGCATAGAGATGCAACCCCTCTGACCAGATTCTCCATGAAAGCCATCTAGATTGAATCGAGTTGGGGGGATCTCACATCGTGTCGACTGCTTTTCCGCAATGGTTTTCCAAAGAGCTTCTGCCGTGTGAACCCCCCCGGGGAGTCTCATGCCCAATCCGACAATTGCGACTGGCTGATTGCCATTATCGGTACAATTGATACCGGAAGCACTTCCAACATCATCGGCAGCGAATGTAGGAATGTCGTGTGGAATCGCGTGGGGCGACATGGCGAGAGAACAAGTGTTGGCGTGAGAATTGATAATTTAGACTAGACAAATGTGTGAAACGAGTAGTTGTGGCAGAAAATAATTACACCAAAGAGAAGCATTCATGCTGTCATGCTGTATATATCTCGTTGATATTCGACTGGTGTTCCTATACTGTGATCCCATGGCCTCGGAAGGTTCACCGGCTTAGAATTCCGCTCGCGCCCGCTACCGGCTTCCAAATAACTCACGATCTACAGGGATAATAAGGGGAGAATTCTTGTCGGGCCGATTGATTTACTTAATCTGACTCTTTCTTAAACCGATACTGATTATATACAATCACATCAAGGGTGAAGAGCCGGAAGTGTGTAGGTCCGGTGATGCCGGCTCGGCATCTGCCCTCCCTGATCACGTAAATCCGCCCTCTGTTCCAGTTACCCAGTTCCCTCAACCATGATCGGCGCCGTAGCCGACTCATGCCTACGTCGAACCGATGGATTATTCGAATCACAAGTATACTGTGGATTGCTCGTGATCTTCACATAACTGCGCAGCGCAGTGTTAATGTTGCAATCCAACCGGTTATGGTTTCCGGTCTTTCCGAGACATATCGAGGTCGGCTACGTAACCGACGACCAGATTCGGTGAACCGAAGGTGGGGAGGAGAAATTCGGAGGAAGCTCAGTTGATGACTGATGTCAATCATTGCAGCGCTCCTTGGTCTGCCGTATAAAATAGCGCATCTATTTGCGATGAGAATGTGCTGGAGAATTAGATCACATCGAAAGGTACCTACGCAACACTCCACACAAATCTACTTCCAACACATCACAAAATTGAGAAATATGGAGCAACTGCGGAAAGTCTGGGCGGATGTACTTTCAATCGAGCCAGACAAGATTGGCGACGAAGATAACTTTTATGAATGTATGCTTCCTCGGACCCCAAGCTCAAAACTTTGAACGTAGAAAGAAGCACGCTGAAGACACAAAATTCCATAGTGGGAGGCGACTCGGTGAGTAGAACACTTGCTTCAGCCTGAATTCATGCAAAAAAATACAGATGATGGTCAACTCTTGGACTGACCAGTCATTCTTACTTCAGGTAAAAGCTATACAGCTCCTCGGAGCGCTGGCAGGAACTATTTCTCACATTGATCTTCAAACGTTTGGCCAGAGTATGAGGCGACACCCCCCATCTCGTAACATTTTTGAGTAGGAGTGGAGGGCTAAGATTGAGACAGACATCACATTTAAAAGTTTCTGGAACAACGTTTGCGGTGGTGGCGACACAAAAGACGGCGTCCGCGAACAAAAGGATATGCAGGTCCACAATGAACACCGTCAATGCAATGGGGCGACAACCGTGTCTGAGGTCGACCTCAACGACCTTACATCTACCTTAAAACAGGCAGGAATAGATAAAGAGGCGGTTGTGCAGATTGCACCAATTAATCTCGCTCAAGGTACGTTGCTCCCTTTAGTCCCATTCCAACAAAGGTATTTCTGCAATATTTCTGACCTGGCCAGAGTATTTTGTCCGCGTGGGCTTGAGCGGCGAAATAGGCCTTATTAATTACATCTACGAAGTCGATGGTCAGAATTTGAAGGAAGGATTAAAGCGCCTCACCGAGCTTCTAGAGGCCAAGAGTCCTATCCTTCGCACGACCATATTGGAGGCTGGCAAAAACAACTTTGTGCAGATCAAAGTTGCCGCTAGTATGTCATCTTGGGTCTATCCTTGCTGCTTAAAGCCCTATCTTGACGGAACCATGACCGAGAAGCTGTATCTCGGCGCGTCTCCGGTGCGATATGGCCTTGTGATCCAAGACGCAGAGCTAGAAGGACGAAGCTTTTTCGTTATCACTATTCACCATGCATACACCGATGCTCTCACACGATTTCTCATCGAGAAGGAAATCATTCAGATCCTGAAGCAACCAGCCGAGTACGCTAGGGATCAAAAGGCTGAGCGACCCTGGATTGGCGACTTTGTCAGTCATGTCCGCGCTCACCCTGACAACAAACATGATTCTCAGGACTTTGCGGAATATATTCGCACTGCAAATTTCGCCAACATTAATCCACAACACCAAGTTAAAATGGAACGTGTACCTCACAGTGAACTTGTCGAAACAGTGGTCCTTCCCTCTGTCAGCGGATGCAAACCAACGGCAGCACATACAGCCCATGTTGGCCGAGTGAACGATATTCACAAAAATTCATCCCAAGTTGTACTTGCGGCATGGACCATGGCTTTGGCAAAGCACTCGGGAATCAAGGACATCGTATTTGGGCTCGTCCGTCACGGTCGGTCCTCGGACTCGTATCCAGAGGCGAGAAGCGTAATGGGGCCCTTGATCAGTGTTACGCCATTCCGGATGTCTCTTGAAGATGGCCAAGAAAGCGCTGGAAATCTGCTCCAACGAATTCGAACCGAAATCCGAGCGACGGGAAGGTTGAAAAATGGGTTTGAACAGGAATTGTCCCGAAGCGGTAACGAGCCGTTTTTGTTGCAGTCGGTCTTAAATTTGAGGTTGGAGATGGGTGATGAAGATTTAAGTGGGGGTCATACTGCTTTTGGCATCACTAAATTGGCTAAAAGACGAGACTTGCAGAAAACAAGGGCCGAGGATGACGTGTTAGTGTCTTTGATAATCTTGCGGAAGCAGGGCGAGATGGATCTGAACATGCGCTACCAACAGAGGTTCCTTACCCACGAAAAGGCACAATCCTTGTTTAATGACCTCAAGAGATTTATTTGCGAGCTAAGTGTGGCAGATGAGAGAACTGTACAGGACTTTATAGGATAGGGAAGAGTGCCTCAGGGCTTTGCGGTATCTTCTCGCTCTCAAATTGTCACCTCAAGGCCTACCTGAACTGTTTTCTCCGTATCTTAGCTTCTACAGCAATATTTAACTCCAATTATAACTAAACTATGATGCAAAAGTAACAGGTATGCGAGGAGTGATGTAGCCAAACATGGCAGTTCGAATTGGTGTATATTAGGCATGGAGCCGGGGGTATTTCCACTCGTAATGGAGAGTATATCGCCTTGACATACCGTGAAGCACAGTAGAAAGATCAATTTTGAACAAAGTAAACTGCATTCTGTTCAATGTATACATCATTCTGCTAGACAGTATGATTGTTCCATTGCCCTCTTGCACGGATCCTCTTACCCCAGGCGAAAAAGAGAAACGGAACGGGGATCAACACGGCTGCAATGCACCCGAATATCGTGCTCCCCCAGTCCACTCCTATTTTGTGGTACATTGGGATGACAAAGAGAGGGAATGCACCAGCAAACATTGACCGCATAAACGTGGTAGCAGCCACCGCGCTAGCGCTGAAGCGTGTAAATGTGTCGATAAGATAGTTTAACGCCGACTGGAAGATGGTGGTGAACCCGAGTCCAATCAAACTAATGCCAATGATGGATGGCCAGTAGCTCAAGTGCTCGGACGACGTCCCTTTGATATCGTCAGTACCAAATCGTCAAACATGCACGGGTTCTATTAAAGCTCACATCCAAACAAGAATAAGCCGCCAGTGAAGGCAAAGCCACCGAGCATCATGGGCGGGAGTCTGGCCTCGGGAACTGGCTTGAATCCATTTTCCTTTAGCCTTTGACGATAGTATTTGTTGTTGTATATATTGATGGCTGCCGCGAAGAAGATGCCGATCAGAAGCGCGATGAAAGGCAGGTTCCCCACCACGGGTCCCCAATGGCGGACTTCTTGGAATTCGATGGCGAAGCTTTCGAGATTGGCATAGAGAATCCCTTTAGTCGGTAAGCAATGGAACAAAGGTCGTAAATCATGAGAGTCGTACCATATACAAACGAGGCGTAAAGGGACATGAGGAAGCAAATAGGAGTGCCTAGCATTTGAAAAGGCCGGATGAGGTACTTTTGACACATTTCTTTAAAGGACACATCCCATTCCTCGTGCTGTTTCACAGTCAGAATGCAAAACAAAACCAACAGAAGGGTTTGGTCATACTTCGGCATGCAACGCCCAGTTCTTGGTCTCGTGCCTCAGTCTGCGAGCCTTGTACACCAACAAGACTGGGGCATAACTTTCGTCTAGAACCAATGCGTCGATTATTAGCTGGGCCATCATGACTATTCCAGTCAGGTATTCTGTCCAGCGCCATCCAAGGTAGCTCGAGGTCAAGGCACCGCCGATGATGGGCGCCAGGGTTGGTCCACCAACGAGAGTGACTCCGTAACTGACAATGGCATTGCCACGTTGTTCGGGAGCCCAGATGTCGGCCATGACGCCGCCTGTGTTGGTTATAGTGGCACCACCGAAGAATCCGGCGAAGAATCGAGTGATGAGAACCGTCTGGATATCTTTGGCGGTCGCTGTGGCGAAGGAAAAGATGGCGGCGATAAAATAGGGCTTGTTGGTGGCGTTCAGCATCTTCGCACTAGATACCCAGAGAGAAGAATTACTCACAAGAAGAACCACCCATTTGCGACCGTATAGTTCGCTCAGAGGTGCCCATACCAACGGCCCGAGCCCAAAACCAAACACCATCAAGCTGACTCCAGCAGCCGACGCCTCGGTGCTGACATTGAACTCTTCTGAAACGGAGTTGATGGCGGCCGCGTAGATGGCCGAGGCGAATGTGATCCAACATGTCGTGAGGCCGTACAAGATAGTCGCGATGACTTTCTTGCGGAACGGCCAGTTCAGTGGGTGGTAGGGGTCATCTGGACCGTTGAAGTCAACCAGATCATTTACTGGTGGTTTTCGGTCCATGACGGCTTGCTCTTTGTCGGCGTTCTCCTGATTCCATCCGTTTGCGTGCAGGACGCCTGCATTGGGGGCAGTCAACATACGTTCACTCATGGTAGCAGCAATCTTGGGGTTATTCGGGGTGGGAAAACAGAAGGACGTAAGAGAATACAAATAAATACTGAGGGAAGCAAAGCTATTGCGTTTTATAGCGTCCCGAGGTGGAGGCTCTGTCGTCATGCGGCTGTTATGCGACGACCGAGATGGCACTAACAACCAACAACAACCGCCAGTTCGGACGTCGCTTTTAACCAAGCCCTCTTTCTAGCGCAAGAGAGAAACAAGGTTGATTGTCCGCGATTGAAAATGCCTATAGCCGTTTCATTGCTAGGATTCTACGTGAAGAATCAAGTAGCTGCCATATCACTGCAGACGGTTTTGGTGATTGTGACTGTCGCCGCATTCGATATACCCTAGAGCCAAACTGGCAAAGCCGTGCCGCGTCGGAAGCGCATAAGTTATCCGTCTCCGTGCCGGATGCCGTCTCCACTTTGGTGCGTCGTGGCTCCAGCCCATCTCCATCTCCATGTCCGTCTCCGTCTCATCTCCTCTCTTCAATCAGTCAAATTCTGTAACATATTAATCTAAACGCTACCGCTGAGGTAGTCCTAGTTTCTCTCTGTCATGGTCTCGTCACCGCCAAGCTCCGGCTTGCATGCCCCATCCGCATCGACCGTCGGCCCTGAACCGACGGCTGGAGATACCGTGGCCGCCCCTCTTCGCCCTCATCACCTGCGCAGTTGCATCCACTGCCGCCAACGCAAGGTGAAGTGCGACCGAGAACACCCGTGCTCAAACTGTGTCCGGGCCAAGCAGCCGTGTTCATATCCCGCCGGCCGGGGCAGAGCCGCCAAAAGACCTCGCAAGACTCTCGAGGGGCCGCTGCTCGACCGCTTACACAGACTGGAGTCCATCATAGGGACCCTGGCGACCCAGGGCGGTGCCAGACTTGCCAGTGGCGATGCGAGTCCCGGAACCGATACCGATACCGACATGCTTCCTGGTTCTGCTGCCGCCGGCCAGCCATCTTCTTCCACGCAAGCTGGAGCCTCCCATGACGTACTCCAAACCCCTCCCTCGGCCTCAGGTACTGCAAGCCCAGATGCCTCCATCGACCAAACACTCGGCCGTCTCATGATAGACGACCACAGGAGCTACTATGTCAGCAATATCATGTGGGCAAACCTGGGTAATGAGGTGCGACGCCCTCTCTTCCGTTTCGTTGCAGCATCCACATAACCTGACATTCCAATGAGTCTAGATCGAAGAACTACGCGACATGCTGCAAGAGTCTGTGTCTGACGACGAACGCCACCTCCCTGCAGAATTTTCCATGCCCGACATGGCCTCGCCATCGGGGACCAGCTCCGCAATCTTGGGGTTTCGAGCCGTCTCTCATTCGCTCCTCGATTACCACCCGTCCCTCCCTCATGCCATTGCCATCTTGAACATCTTCACTCAGAATGTGCTGCCGTTGGTCCACATTTTCCACATGCCGACTACGACCCGCATGTACTGGGATGCAATCGTGTCATTGGACTCACTCAACAGAAACACCGAAGCCTTATTGTTCGCCATTTATTACTCGGCTGTTATTAGCATGGACTCCGACCAGTGCATGAGCATCCTCGGCACAACACGCAAGAGTGCCCTCGACAAGTACCGACTTGCCATTGAGCAAGCTCTGACTCGAGCTAATTTTCTTAACACGCAGAGCATCATCTTGCTGCAGGCAGCTGTGGTTTTTCTGTCAGCGCTTCGAAACGAGGATGACTCAAGAACCACTTGGTCTCTGACATGTCTCGTTTTTCATATCGCTCAAGCCATGGGCCTTCACCGCGACGGAACTGCCTTCGGGCTGAAACCATTGGTCATCGAGCTGCGCCGACGCCTCTGGTTCCACATTTGCCTCCTCGATATGCGATCATCCGAATTTCACGGCTATCAGCCAATCGTCAACGAAGCTATTTTCGATACCAAGGTTCCGCTCAATATCAACGATGCCGACTTGACCCCTCAGATGACAGAGCCTCCTCCCGAGCGGGAGGGAGCAACAGAGATGACCTTTTGTTTGATTCGATGCGAGGCCATGCGGGCTGGTTTGAAAGTCGGCTACACACCACCGAGTGTGGGAGTTTCTGGACCGGCAAGAGATGGGGCGTCGTTGATTAACCACGAAACCGTGGTGGAAGAGCTAAAACAACGGCTGGAGGAGCGATATCTACGACACCTTGACACGTCGGTGCCATTCATGCTACTATCGTCGACAGTCGCACGTCTTATTATTGCGCGCGCTGGCTCGTCGTGCACTACCCAGTGAGGCAAAAGACGGATGGCCCTGCCAACCTGGATCCGGCGATGAGGGATCGGCTCTTTTCTACATCGATGGAGGTTCTCCAGTTATCACGTCAACTTCTGACTTCCAAGACCATGACGAAATGGACTTGGCACTGCAACTCTCACATTCAGTGGCATGCAGTCGTCTTTGTGCTCTCTGAAATCTGCTCCCGGCCGCCCTCTCCCGAATGCAACCAGGCATGGGAGTGCGTGAATGCCGTCCATGAACGTTGGAACATGAAGGAAAGTGGGAAGAGAGGCAACTTGTGGAGACCCATCAAGCGACTTATGGCAAAGGCCCGCTATATCCGAGAGATGCAGAACATCGACCCGGCATTCTATGGTCAACAAGGGACGGCCGAGGCCCTGTCATCCGAGGATTCCGCTCCAGGAGGCGGGACCGCTTTCAGTTCCCTTTACACCCCGATCACCTCTACTGGAACGTATACTCCACTAGACAATATCTACGACGCGCATGAGATGGAATCCGCCGAAGCCCTTCTAGACCTAGACTTGGAACGTCTCGAGGCAAACATGTTTGGTACCATGGCGGATGAGACCTCATGGTGCTGGGATTGATCGGTGTGTTAGAAGCCGATACAACATGGAAGTATATGGAATTCAATTTGCCTAGATGACGGGGGAATCACCCATGTACCAAGGAACTACAGTTTATAATACAGCCAGCCATATTTGGCATGGTTATGATCATCATTGGGATAACTTCTAATCTGGACTTAGCTATACATAAAAGTAATCAACCTGGAAAATTACAGCGCTCGGCAGTTACCAAATGCTCACATTATTTATCGTCGCTTTCAGCTAGCACCGCCCGATTCTCCCCCAAGCTCTTCATCTCGCCTTTCCGTTCCACTCCGGACCATTCGTCTTCGGGGAACCTTACTACCATTTTCTTCACATAATTCGGTAGAGGGTTCTTGCCACTCGTGTCCGGAAGGGCCACCTCGTCGGACAGGTACACGTTCTGTGACACTCTGAGGAAAGTCGAGAATTGACTGGTGTATGTGGCTTGGGAAGCAATCACCACAACTGCCCCTACCAACACACTGGCAGCGGTAGCCAAGATGGCGATTCCATACGTAACCCACAGGGTTTCTGCCGAATATGCGTATACGTTCTGAGAGGTCCATTTTTCGACCCTAATGTCTGCTGGCGCGTAAGGAGACGAATAGTTGGGACTATTACACTCTGATTAGTATTGAACTGTTGGCACTCGGTTTGATATGATCGGCCAACTACTTACTTTAGTGCCGCTTCATTCATCAAGCTTAGGGTGACATTGTGGAACATCTCTTCCATCAAATCTACCACAGGCCGTGATGTCAACTCTTGCTGGTACACACTTTTGCCATTCCATTCGACGTTTCCCAGGTTCGAGGTTACTGAGCTGAGTGCTTGAGAAATGTTGACCATCTCTTTGGCTTTGATTAAAGGCGTCATAGCAATATTGGTTCGCATATTCAGCTGGACTGAAGGCCGATCTCCGACGGTTGAATTGACGATGGTAACGTTTCCAACCAACATTGTCGAGAATGCATCCATTACCGACTGATAGGAGAAGTTTTCAACCGCCGATTGATTCAGCGTTATCTGCGTCAGGTTCGAGTCATATGTCAAATCTTCTGTCGCTATGAATGACCTGTATCCTGACAAGTAATCCACGCTATTCAAGGGTTCCGACGTTTCAAGCTTGATGTCCTGGGCTCCATTTACGAAGCTGAAATCGGCGCTGTAAGAGACGTTCTGTAACTGAGCTTGCCATAAAATCGTGCTTTGTTTCATGTACTCGACAATACCCGCCGTCGTAATGTTATGGTGTGGATCTGGAGGTGAAGTTGACGGGAGAACCATCACATAGAGCGAGAGCGGGTCGCCACCAGCTATTGTTGATCGAGGAGTCCACGTGCTGTTTCCAGAGAAAGTGTATGGCAGGCTGCTATTCACCCCAGTGCCCTCCGGGACCCAAGAGAGATATGACATCCATCCACCGAGTGCTCCGTAACTCCACGCCTCAGCATACTGGGTAAAAATACGCGTTCTGAGTCCTTGCTTGCTGTCGTCAGTGAGAGCAGTGCACTTCAGTGCTGGCCCATGAAAATCAAGATTCCATGACGAGTTTGTCGAAGGGGCAGAGATTGACAGGATCTCATTTGAAATAAGAGAACCCTGGACTGCTTTCTGCACAGCATATTGGGGCTTGTCGTAGATCAGTTCAGTCGTCTGCCACTCTGTCCTGTCCATAGCTCTGTAAAGATCCGAATAGGTCCAGGAAAGTGACGCAAAATTCATGCTCGTAAAGTCGATCTGAGGCACACTGCTGGTTTCCGTTGTATTCAACCATGCCGTCGTGATCGTCAAAGCTGACGGTGTGATAAGCGGCGCAAGCTGGAGCAACCTATGTCTGTTAGTGATAGCGTGAGCCACGAAAGTTTGAATACATACCAGAACAGCAGAAGCAGAGCTGCTGGAAACGGCATGTGCCACCACATTCTAGCGTTCATGGCACTAAGCCAGTCATCTCTGGACGAAAACAAGGCATCTATGAGGCCAATCTCTGCAGGGCGGCCTTTTATGGCTTTCCAACTGATTTGATCGTGTGCCGCTGCGATGGCAACGGCCAGAGATGCCTTAGTGCAAAAGGCCAGAGCGTTACCGATTGCAATGTTGACCTTCTGTCTTGACACGCCGTGCCAGACGTCCAGTGATGAGTCTGGAGGTGGCTTTCCGTCTAGATCGTCGTAGAATAAGTGCTGCCCCACGGCAAAGAGGACGCCTACTACCAGGCTCCCTACCATAAATGAGATCTTCTTCGCCGTGGTAAAGGCGGGATGCTTCTTCAAATTCTCCATGATCGCGCTAGTTGACTGAGCACTTGGCTCTCTGGTCGGATGGTTGGGTAGACTATACCAAGAAAGCCCTTTTAAAAATGAAAACAAAAATAGGAATAAAAGTATTGAAAGACAGTTCAGACATGCACATGCAGGCCCATCGCCTGATAGGGAGCTTTGCCCTTGTAAATTACCTGCTTATGGGGTGACGTTTTGCAATGTGGGTATACAGGGTCCCTAAACCAGAGTCAGCACTAGTGATCCGTGCCTCTCAGTGAGTGAGAATTTTCGCGCAGCGTAACAATCGGCTTCGAGAGCTCTGCTGTTATTGATGCACATGACGGCGATGGCATAGTTCATCAGGTGGCTTAAATCCACCACAATCACGCTCTCGTATTGATAGAAAAACGACTAAGCTGCTCCAAGCGCCTTTAACGCAGTTCCAATCGTGTTCTCGGGATATTTTGACCGCCTCTTAGATTGAGAAGGATCGGGAAGGATGCAAACCTGGTGCCATGTTCGATTCTAACTGGTCAAATAACGAGTTGGCAGTCAGCAAGACCCTGGACATAAGCCCTATTTCCAGGGGTCAGGCCAGGCACCAAGCGAGTCGCAAAAAAGCAGCAGACATCTAGCGCCCTAGCAAGTTGGACAAAACTAGTGGTTCACTCAACAAGCTTCCTTTGCCTTCTTTGTCGCTAGGCTTTTACGTCACCTCCCTTGGTGTGTCAGTTTGTTGCGGCCTGCTTGACAATGTTACCTACCGCGAAGGTGTAGAGCAGCTAGCTAGCCGTAAAGGATTCAAAATGGTCCCGTCATTTCATGCTGAAACAGATCAAGCAACTCCTAGGCAAGGTCTTCTCAACGGGTTTGAAAATTCCCATCTTAGAAAGATTGCTTAAATCAGCACCAAATTTCACAAACAGTAACATCAACAGAAAACTGTCCTACCCCACACAAATCGTGATCCACAGACACGTCATCATCTACTCCCCGTTTCCAATAGTTGGCATAAATAAAACCAAAAAGGAAACAAGATTCTGGCAGCGGTATTGATTGAGTACTTTTTGTGTGGAAGAGAGGATTAAGACATGCTGGATTAATGCAATCATCTAGCCAAGAATCGATGTTCAACTAAACATGCATCCATGAATACAATATAATATACTATAACCAACGGTGATTATTAGTCCACGTATATGATTTAATAGCCATTTGAGGATGTAGACGAAGGAGCGGTCCAGTAGACAATGTAGTGACTCCGGATGTTGGATGACCTAGGCTTCAGGGGCGCTAGCATGAGGAGGGCGCTAAAGACCAAGGGTCAGAACTATGAGCTCGTAAATGAGGATGCAGTCTATCTACACGAGTAACTATAGCTCATTAAACCCTTAGTAAATTACACCTCAGAATCACCATTTCCTACGCTAACTGACATCTACTTCGAATGTGTACTTCATTAAATTAGTAATATACTACTTGAAGTAAAACAACTGAGAAACGAGAGAGGAAGGATTCATAGCAGCGAAGGCTTCTTACACATCCACTACAGTTGACAGAATGAACATCAACAAAGCGTCACCCGCCGGCTGTTGATCCTTCAAAAAAGCTTGATAGCTATGGCATAAAAGACTCTCTGGACGATGATTAACTGCCACCTCCACCTCCACATCCACCACCGCCTCCTCCGCATCCGCCTCCGCCTCCTCCTCCTCCTCCACATCCACCGCCTCCAGCTCCAGCTCCTCCTC
Organism: Cylindrodendrum hubeiense; assembly: GCA_014621425.1. NCBI lineage: Eukaryota > Fungi > Ascomycota > Sordariomycetes > Hypocreales > Nectriaceae > Cylindrodendrum > Cylindrodendrum hubeiense. Next base: position 31,846 of record JAANBB010000389.1, read on the forward strand.
CGCAACCGCCAGCCGCGCATCCACCAGGACTTCCGCAAGCACCGGCTGCCACGCCGCCTCCACAACTTCCCGCTGCACACCCGCCTCCGCCAGCTCCGGCGTAACCAGGGGCAGCATAGTACATGCCGGGCGTAAAGTACATTGGATACATCCAGGGTCCGTACACTAAAACAGTAGGTGGTTAGCTGATGAACGATGCAATACTGTCCCGACTTACTGTAGTAGCTGTAGCCCCAGTGGTCGTAGTACTGCTCCCTGGGGGGGAGTTTACGGCCCTTCTTTTCAGCGCGCTTGCAAGCTTTCTGGTAGCTCTCCTCCAGACGGCGCTGGTGTGCATCTTGCGCGTACCTGCGTACTGCATCCGCCTTTGTTTCACCGCTCAAGTCGAGTTTCACGGCGTTGTGTGAGGATATATGAGCTGAATTGTCAGGTGGGCAGAGGTTGGCTACTCCTGATGTGTGGAACTTCTCATCAACTGTGTTGCGTTAGTCAGGTACTCGATTTTGGAGGGATACTGCTTACTCTTCTCGTTAGAGGAAATGCCGAGAACCTTGCCAATCGACGAGATGTGCGAGGTTCGGACGGATTCGCAGTACCAACACGTGCATTCAGAATACACTTGGCCGAACTTCTCCTGATACGTCTTGCTCGTCCACTCAAACCCGTCTCGCAGGCCGTCCTCGTCGACCTTGTCGTCATGTCGGATGAACTTTTTCGTCGCAGCGATGGTGTATGCGTAGTAGGCCGACGGTGAGAGCTGATGCGTATGCCAGGCCAGGTCGACGTCAAGGGTAGGAACAGCAATGCGCTTTGGATTCTCAGCTATGATGGACACGAAGCGCTGGTACTTGGTGATAAGGCGTGTCATGGTGTCGCGGGCGGTGGGCGAGTGCAGCCAGTCGATCTTCTGCATCTTCTCGGAAAAGATGCCCTGTCGTAGGACAGCGCCGCCCAGATCTAGCGCAAACGGGCTGAAGTTGTCCCAATACCTGCTCATCATCTTCCGCACGCTCAGCCGTGCGATGGGCGTTGCCCTGATGGTGCGAAGAGTGCGGCCGGTGGGCGAACCCTGCTCTATAGTTCGCAACGCGCTCTGCGAGCTCAGCACATCTTCGACCATCTTGCGCACGTCGTCAACCGTTGGTGGATGCGCAAGGCGCGGAGACTTTATCAAGTCTTGAATGTCGATTCGAAGCACCAGCCTGATCATGCGGTTTGGAAATGTTTGGGGGTTCCATGGCTGCGCATACCGCGGCTCGAATCCCTCTGGCTCTCCGCTCACGGGGTTGAGCACGGTGCCAGGCATTGGCAGGTTCTTGACCAGGAGATCTCGTGCATCATTGCAGAATTTTGCGACACTGAGAAATTCCTTATTGATGCGGGTTCCGCATTTGTTGCAACTCGCGTTAAGTTCGCCATCGCCGTATCCAGAACCGATGAGACCAGGATCGTGATCAGTCTTTGAATTCTCGTCGAGGCCGCAGGTAGTCCATGGGATTTCGATATGGTTGACACAGACGGGGCAGGGGACTGATTTGACGAGAGGGTCTTCGACATTATCCCACGCGCGACCCGTCATTGCAATCCAGCGGGCTTTGTCCTCGTCGGACACGTTGTAGTTAAAGCTTTGGTCGATGGCGGCATTGACCAGATTCCACGGCATTCCATTGGCCCAAAGTTGGCCGTATCCAGCGCGCACACAGTCTTCCAAAAAGTTGTATGGATTCAGCATGTGGGCGTGGTATACCATCAAGACGTCTTGGGCATGTAGTTAGCAAGGCAAGCGATGGGACGATGGAAGAGCAGCTTACCGAGTGGCGGTAGAGATGTTTTTCCCCAGTACTTGGAGTCCTGCGTGTTCTGCGAGATGGGAAATAGTGCGTAAGCAGTGGAAGTCTGAGAATTCATGTCGTCCTCGGTCAAGGCAGGTCCCTCGACGAGGCCCTTCCACCAGGTCTCATATCTGTCAGCAGCACGGGCGACGAAGAGGGCCCATCGCTTTTCCCGGATCTTGCTCAGCTGCAGATGTCTTTCGTTAGGAACCTCGGTCTGGGGAGCGTTTGGGGCGGGCTCTTTGGCCTGTTTCTCGCTGGGAAACTTTGACTGAGACGCCTTTGAGGTGGGTTCTTTGCCCTTTTTCTCGTCGGGGACCTTTTGCTGAGAAGCCTTTGCAACGGGCTCTTTGGCGTGGTCCTTCTCCGTCTCCGCAGGCGCGCGCGTGTCCCACAAGCCCCACAGGCCATCGGTGTAGCCGACATCTTCCCTGAGGCTCTCGAAGGCGGAGAGCAGTCTGAGATGGGCCAGGCAGGTGTCTGGATCCGGGTCGCGAGGTGTTGTTGCCAGACTGAGGGTTGCGAAGGACTCCGCTAGCCCGGGTGGCGGCTCAGAAGTGGCGGCCGCGGCCTCGGCGTCTTGGTACGAAGGCGGGGCAGACATTGCGGTGTTTTGGGTAGTTTTGCTCCAGGCGGACCAAGAATGAATGCCTCGCAGATGTTAGAAGCCGTATGAAGATGGAGTGAGCGGCTACTACTAGTGATGATATCTAGATGCCAAGCCGGGTGCCAAGATACGTCCAAGGATGCTCGGAACTCGGAACTCGTGTCGAGTTTGCAAATGGCGGGCCGCCCACAGGTCACCCGTGGGATGACGTCTTTTATGGCTTCTCTCTTGGCACTGCCCCGCTGCGGCTGAACCGGCTGAGCACGTTCGCTCCCATTCGGGCAGGGCGCTGCGCTGGGCAACCTTCGGCCGATACCCTTTGTGGGGATTGCGGGGAGAGGCTTGGGAGGCTATCGCCCGAGTGTAGTGCTAATCGCCGTGGCAATGCCCCGTGGCACTCTCTAGACGATCTGTTAGGCGCTTCAGCCACAGCCTAAATGCATCTGGAACCCAGTTCGTGCGTCTATTGAACGTCTGCTGTCGACGTGCTGCTGGATGTGCTTCTTATCGTGCCATGTTCTCTGCGAGGAACTTTTGTCTAGACGCATTTCTTATCCACCGGCACTGACTGGGCGAGCATAGCCGCTGACCTCGCACGATTCGTGCCTGTGTGCATTGAGCTAACCGAATATCAATTGGCGATCCAACTTTTCGCTCTGTATACTTCATTCAGACCTTCACAATGTCGATAGGAAGATTGTCCACATGCACGCCGTCCTGCCAAATCGTATCATTAGTATCACAGGAACCTCGTGCCAAAAACAGGGCGTTAAGCATAGCATCCCCTCCCTTTCATGCGCCCATTAAGATAACGCCCATCCATCAATTTCTGCCTCAAATCGAGCGGATCAGGGCGAAGCAGCAGCGGTGCTTCACTGCCCATTATGACGCAGATTCGATCGACGTGGCGAATCGTGGTGGAAGCTGTGGCGAATCGTGGTGGAGGTTGTGGCGAATCGTGGCGAATCGTGATGAACTGCGCCGAATAGACGTTTTTCAATTGCATAGGAGAGTTTTATTTCATCTGCCTCCTGATCATTTTAACAAGGCAGTATGAACCGGACCACCTTCGGCAAAAGTGTTGCTGATGCAATTGATCAAATCTGGACCCAGCACGTCGCAAGGTTCTCCTCGTCATAGAGCCATGCCTGCACAGCGTACCCAGGGCATTGAAGAGCCAGAACCATAGTAGACTCTCGGTGCCTCTGTAAAGCCCCCGGCATTGACAAGACGCGCTGAAACGACTTAGCCTGCCAATACGGAACCCAGGATGGTAGATCAGGTGTGGTTGTTGCACCCTCAACGAGCCCAAGAGTCGATGGAGTTCAAATTTCCCACATGCTTCAAGTAAATTCCGCAACGTCTCTTCCCATTCTCTCTCGTAGTCTACCTTTATCCCGAAAGTGTTCTGAAGAGAGCCGGATTTCAATCACGCAAGATCTTACGGACGCTCACAACCCGCACCGCAGCTAGCGACAGAAACTGCATAGGCGTGTTTCTGGCAGAACGGCCTACAGGGAAGTTATTAGATGTTTATTGTCAGACAGCAAGCTCCGATAGGAAAGGTCAGCTTTGCATGGCCCGGGTCCGTACCGTGGCTGGGTTCAAGCTTAGACAGAGACTTTGAGCTCAAACCAACCTCAATGGGCTAGATCATCGGCTTCCAACGGCATCATTGATCCGAGGGTATCCGAGACAGTCGGATCTCCAGGGCTAAATAGCTGGCTTTCCTCCCTACTAGAGAGAAAGAAAAAGACAAGATATTTTATTGTCATCAAGCTGTGCCATCCAATTTATCTTGTCTGATAGATGAGATCAGGGTCGTGTATAAACGATGACATTGGAGAATTCTGCTTGTCCACTCACAAGTCTTAAAATGATTTTCCAAGCCCAAAATTGTTTGAACCGTGACCGGTTGTGGCTGCACAAATCTTGAATACGGCCTGATGCTAGGTCGATACCATCAAGCCGATTATCACCGAAGTAGATCACCACTGCCAATGCCTGGCTTTACATGTTGTCAATGCGGTGACCGGCACCGTTTTCTCTGCAAATCCTCTGTGGTTGATGCAAATACTTAACACGCGAGGAAGCGAACGAGAGTTTCTCCGACGAAAGGCCTCATCATATTCACTAGATATCTGGTGGCGGGAACTCTCGCACCCTCGTAAATAACTGTCACCTTTTTACTTTTATCTCCCCATCCGCATGAGATCGCTCGAAAATTGAGGAGCATCGAAAGTTCTAAATAGGCAACAGAACATGATAATGGCTATCCAAGCAAAAGGTCGAGTAGGTGAATTGATTCGACCGATTGGTAGGCATATTTCCCCGGCTTCACCTGAGGCGATAGTACAGTTTCTTCTCGATCAATCGTCTCTTTGAAGTACCTATAGATACCCATCTTAGGAAGCTGATGTAGTATTGAAGAATGAAAGTATTTGAAATTTGGGTTCTTGGCCGAATGGTGGATGTCGGTAGTTGTAACGCTACCAGCAATACCATGCCAAATCATGATGACACGTAAAATGAATTGGAATCCCGAGAGCTGTAAAATAGGTTGTTTATTAAATACGACACTTCTCCCTGAGCCAGAACAGTCCTATCATTGCCTACAAGACACAAGGCAACCTCTTCCTTAACTATTGCTCGAACGCCGAGAAAATGAATACAATAGTACGATTCAATCCCGCGTCACATCTTGTTTTGGGTGGAGATGGCCTACTAGTCAGGGACTACACGTGTGCTCTTGGGGTTACTAAGGATATTTAAGGCACTGTCTGACTCTCTCTTTTACAGGGCATCTTTGTAGACTTTGATATTATGGTGTGTACCTTCAGTTTTCTCCTACTCTTTTATTACTTCACTTCTCACTATGTTATCATATACTCTACGTATTCGGATTGTCAACTGCTTACGATGTTGGGGTGTGGTTGTGGCTCCACTGTCTGGATTTTTGTCGAGATCAATCCTGCTACCTAAAGTTAGGAAACTTGGGGCTGGTGGGCGTGGTGGGTGTGGTTGGTTTTGCACGGTGAGCCTTTCGTGCCCATCTCACTTTGACTTATGAGACACCACCATTGTATGTCTAGAGGCTAGTATCACTCGCAACTGAGTTCCTAAATTGTAGTGCTAAAATATTTAAACGACACCGAGATTGACGCAACAAAGCTATTCCTCACAATGTTTCTGTGAGATTCAGAAGTAGCCACAACAATGGTAGTACTATCACAAGCATGGCACATGGGATGGAGAGGTTAGAGTTGACCCTCGAACTGCTGACCACTCTAGAGGCCTACGATAATACGGCCTACATGTTGGGAAGCCCATCCTGTCGCCTGATTTCAGCCGAAACTTGAACGTCGGTAAGGAGGGGCAGGCAGCCAAGGTTAGCTGAAGAGAAGAAAACCAAGGCTGGGAACACATGCTACCCTACCAAATGAGCTCAGCATCTCAACACCGCTGTATTCTAAGAAGTGAGTGGGTTTAACTCGTATAGGGCCCTATTTACACCGACTAATGGCGACGATTTCTTCTTTATTTGCTCATAGTTGCTCATGCCTAGTTTCAGCCTGCTCATTCACTGTTCAAATATTGGGGGCCATTCACACAAATGACGACAAGTGCAAGGCTGCTTGTGTATCGTCCCCCTTGCATGCTGCGCATGATATTCGGCGGTCATATACATCAACTCACATAAGCTTCGCATAAGATTGTAACGTAAGTATTATATTGGTATAATGTACTTGATAAGTAAGTGTCTCAGACAAGTAAGTGTCTCAAAAATCCCAACCCTTAAGATAGAAATCATAATAAAAATACCACAAACTATTTAATCAATTAAAACTACTCACTATACTCTTCCCCAGATATCTCAATTACTATCTGATAGGTCTTTGTATTATGGCCGGGCTTGCTGTATATACTATAGTGCTGAATACCTAGTCTAACTGACCTTCCTTGATCACTATTCCTTGACGATTTGATCACTATCTGTATATCTATATCTATTTGATTAATTATTTGTCTTCCTTCTTCTACTATTATAATCCCTTTTTTCTGTAGTCTAGTCCTTTTTGTTCTCTGGTATTAGCTTAGTATCTTATTTGCCTCTTAAAGGTCTTTGTTTTTAGTAGTTAATAAGGTAATCTGATATATAATTATCTTTATCCTCTTTATAAGAGATTATAGAGTCTCTAAAATTAACTCTGGAGAGCTGTTTTAATACCTTCTAATTTGCCTTTTAAGGTATTTAGACTGAGATTTAACCTTAATTATAGTCTTTGGGGTCCTTGAAGCTTAAGGGGTTAATAGCTTAGTTACCTTCTTAACTGGTATTGGTGTCTATAGTTAAATATTAAGCTTTAAGATTATAGTTTTTAAATCAAGAGAAATAAGGCTAGCTCCTTTAAAAGCCCCCTTGATATTTCTTTCTATTATAATAGCCTCATATATAGCATAGAAGATTA